>JAIUZE010004628.1:0-98616 GCA_022085475.1 Heliosperma pusillum | reverse complement strand
CACAATAGTTGCATATATCATATAATCTCATTTTGGAATATAGTTGGGATGACTAGTATTTTGATACTCCCCGTCAGATTGGTTACCGTCAATCGAAACGGTCAGCTGACTAGAGTTAGACGTTATTGTCGGTATGACTTCGGTAATGCAACTTACCTCCTTTCGGTCACACCTATAGGATGAGACCCAAACATAAATCTAATTATTTGTATACGATACATATTAATTAGTACTTTATATATACATTTGTTATATGTTTAGTTACGAGAGTTAATTATTGGAAATTGAGTTATGAACTCATTCAGGATAAGTTTATTAGTCAATTATACGATAATTGACTGAATAAATTTTACGTCTTATTTTAATATGATTAAATAAGATTTAATTTAATGATTAATAGTTAACTCATTAAATTAGTTGAGGTTATGCATATAATTTGAGGTAGAGGTGATTAGTTAATTATATTTACAAGGAGTTGTAAAATAAACTAACTAGGCATTGTGGGACCCATTATATATTGATATAATGATAAAATATCACTTAAAAGTTAGGTGTATATTATTTATTAATTTGAGTCATATAATTGTTATATGATCAAATTAACCCTTAATTATACAAGATAATTAAACATATGATTATAAGTATTTGTGGGACAAATATCACAAATCAAAATGGACCACATGACACTAGTGGGTGCCGAAATTTTGGTAGTGTATAACATGATGATTGTTGTTTCTTGTATTACACTACAACATGTGATCATGTCATGTTTATGACACATGATCATAGTCTTATTCACTACTACACTCAAAGTAATTGCATGGGATTATTTTAAGCAAAATAAGAGGCCACATAGGCTTGCCTTGGCCGGACCTTGTGTCCTTAAATGGACAATTTTGTTGTTCATTTTGACTTACTTGTTCATTCTTATTTGCATGCTTATCTCACTAAAAATCCTCATCTCTCTAAAACCTCTCAAATACTAATATTTTCCTATTACTAGAGTAGTAATAAAATCTAATATTAGTTCATCTTTTCACTTGTGTTTTCTAGTCAAAAACCAAGTGATTAGTTTGGGTTCTCTCTTGGGTGCATCTCAAAGGAGGTCTTCTAATTTGAAGATTACAAGGAGGATCATCTTTTTCTTTCTAGCACAAGAACAACAAGAAAGGTGTTTCTTGTTGTGCCCATATAAACCGAAATTTCCCAATGTAAGGAAATTTCTTCTTACTTTTTATTATGCATTTTAATTTGCATGCATGTTACATAGATCTTTATTAAACACTAAATTAACAAGTAATTTAGTAACTAATTAGAGGAGTCTAATTAGGGTCTATGAACTTTCAGGTCTGACACCATGAAACAATGTTTTATTAAAAAAGGTTTATTCAATTTTAATTCTAATTAACGTGTCTTCTTTTTATATAATAAGATTGCCTTGTAGTATTAGACCGTCTACAAAATAATTATGACTAATTCGAAGCTGTAAATCTTGCATTGCTAGTATTAGGGGTGTTCATAATTATCCGAACCGCAAAAACCGAACCGAAAAACCGAAAACCGCCCTTTTTTTAGGTTCGGTTAACCGAACCGAGAAAAAAAATTAGCTCGGTGAACCGAACCGTTTTAACCGCCTCGGAAACGGTTCGGTTTCGGTTCGAATTTTGGAAACCGCGGTTAACCGAAACCGAACCGAATTATTAATATTGTTTATACACTGATGGGCTGGATCAGTTTTTGGCCCAAAACTTGAAACAAAACCCTAACTTTCTCTCAATCTCTCACGCCTCTTTCTCACAAACATTCCCTCACACCTCTTATTCTCTCAATCTCTTCTCTTTCTCTTTCTCATCTCATACTCTCCTACTGCCGTTCACTTTCGCGCCGCCGTCGCCGTTCACTTTCATACCGCCGTCGCCGTTCACTTTCATGCCGCCGTCGCCGTTCACGTACCTGCTTTCGTCACTTTCTTTCCGCCGTTGTCGTTTACGTGTCTGCCTTCGTCAATACAACATCCTCTTGTTTCTTTTGTCCCTTTCTTTTCAATGGATTTCATATATTCATTTAGTTAAATCTTTCTACACAATTTGTTCATTGGTCTTTTGTTTATTTATTTGGATTTCTTGTAAGTTCAGTATGTTCATTTTTGTTTTGTTTTCAGTGTTTGTTTGGTCTTTAATATTGTACAACTTGTTTCTATGGTAAAAGTCTCTGAAACAATCTCCAAATATGCAAAATTTCAATGATATGAATCAAGGTAAGATTGAAAATTTTGTGCATACAAGTATTTAGAATCGGTTTCGGTTAACCCGTAAACCGAACCGTTAAACCGGTTAACCGAACCGGAAATAACCGCCAAAAACGGTTCGGTTACGGTTCTCTTTTTAGCCGAACCGGTTGACCGGTTCACCGTACAACGGTTCGGTTCGGTTCACCGAACCGTGAATGAACAACCCTAGCTAGTATATGCCTTAAACTTTAAGACGGGTTCAAATACTACCGCACTAGTTCAGACCTCATGCAATACATGCACGATATATAAATATTTTTACTTTTAGTAAATTATTTATATAAAATTAGTACCTCATCAATAATTGTTAAATTTTTACACCACAAAGTTAAGGATTTCAATTTATAAATTTCATCAAATTTTTTTGTCATGAAATTAATGTCGGTTTATAGTTCTGTTTTATACGGAGTATGAGTCAAATCGTTTTCTAATAAATAACATCAATGAAAGATTAACCCATTTTAGTTTAGGATTCTACGTTGTACCCTTGAGGTTTTCAGTTTTCTATGTTGTACTCTACTTTTTTTTTTTATAATCTGTGTTGTACATCTAAACTTCTTACTTATTTTTCCATGATGACTTTTTTCAACTCTGCATTAACTTTATCGTTTATGAAGAACCGTAGTCCGACCTTTATTCAACCTCATTTATGTTTTGTCACTGTCGTGTATAAGATGCATTACAAATCACTTTTAATAAATACAAACTACTATTAAAAACCTTCATTATGAAATAATAAATGATAATGGAGATTTCATGGATTGTTAGTTAGATTCGTATGCTATTTGATGGGTTAATGGGTATTTTGGCGAATTTAAGTAATTGAGTAGATTTTCAAGTAATTGAAATGATAAATAGTGGTTTAATAGATCAACTAATAAACTAACTTAGCAAAGAAAATCAATAAGGTCATTGCATATTTGCATAGACCAATGTTTAAAGTTCAAGGATACACCTTATAAATTTCAAAATGTAGGGGTACTACATAAAAAATCAAAAGATTCGGGGTACACAGTGAAATTTCTCTTATAGTTTTGTATCACTTTTATTTTATTTTAATTAAAATATCATAGTTTAGTGAAAATAATATAATTTAATTAAAAGATTAATTTGTCTTATTTAATATTTAGTATATAGGGAATGATATTTAAAGAAACAAATTTTTTGATATTTTTTAAATAATCTGTCATATATTTTAATATATATTTAACTCATTTTAAAATTAAAGACGGATATCTCGAACTAAAACAGGAATATCTGAATTTAAAGTCAATCTAAATGGACGGCCTAATAATTTTGTTTCCACTTTTAGTTAGCCCATTTTGTCAACCATGATGCAATGTAATCTCGTGACTGACGGTCACCAATTGGGGCAATTTTGTTTCAACTTTCAATTCCAAATACTTTGGGATTTGTTAGGTTTCCGTCACTTTCAAAATCAAGTGATGCTTTCTGTATTATGTCAACAATTGATGTTGTTTTATACAGCTCTTTATTATAGTGTGTGAATGTCCTAGTAATCTACGACTTAGTTAAGTATCTACACATTTAAGATATGTTTCACCATAATAAAAGGCCATGCATAATGCCACGACAAAATCAACTGTGTCACGGGGATTGTACTAAGAACCTTAAATACAGGGTCGAAGCTACGATAAAATATGTGTCGAAGGCCATTTTATTTCACCGATGTATACTCATTCATCAAAGACCTCACACTATACTTCTTATATGAAGTATAATTAATGTAATTCTATATTGAATTAGTACTCTTGTTTAGGTATTGATTGAATTAAACATTGTTTTGTGCCAACAAATTTACTCAATATTTTATAAAGCATTCTTGATAATAGTTATGCAATGAATAAAATTACAAGCATAAATAATAATAAATCTCTGGTAAGATTTATAAAAAAAAATCTCTTATAAGAAATTTTTTGATAACTTAAAGTGCGACTAAAGCCGTACAAATACCACTTTAATAAAATATAGGTTATTCATTTCTAAATAGCGTAAATATTTTATGTCGAAATAATATTGTTGACAAAACAGAAAATATTAATAGATCAACTCATGCATGGTGTACAATCTAAACACATAAAGCAAATTGTAAAAAGAAAACAGTTGGTCTTGCTTCAGACGAAGCATTTTGGTCTGAAATAATAAGATGAGATTTTGTAATCACGTTACAATTAGATGTAACCACTATTGAAAACAAGTTGATATAGACTGTGGTTACATTTTATCAAAAAGTGACAACATAATCCCGTCTTATTTTTCAGACGGAAATAGTCCGTTTGAAATAAGAATGTGCTAAAGAAAAACTACAAAAGACCAACACTACGTCAGTCAAAACACATGACCTCTAGGTCTCAATTCACACGGATTTAATAACTGCTGTGCCATATGAACTTCATTGAACAATATAAGTGTCTTTTAGGATGGACTCCAAGAGTAAATCCGAGAGGACTTGGCCCAAAGCGGATACTATCGTACTCAGGGACGAAGCTAGGATAAAAAATGGGCAGGGGCCGATTTTCATTTCATGGATGTATATTATCGTCTCATCGTAAATTTCATGCCATTAGTATATCATTGTCGATATATAATACTCCATAGGATTTCCAGATTATTGCTCTCACGGAGTATATATAACATACAGTAATACTTATTTTTGTTAAGTTATTGAATTATACAAAATAAGACGGTTTTATACTAAAATTAATTAAGGTGGACGAAAGGCCGCGATCACTAATGATAAAAATTTTTATAACACGAATCCTTTCTAACGATAAAAGTACGAGTCCTTTCTTTTCTAATCTGAATTTTTTTTAAATGTTAATAGATATAATTTACAAGGTCCATTGTCGATAGAAACAAATAAAATATACTGTAGATGGCATGGAATACAATCTAGATGAATTAAGTTTAAAAATGTTTTAAAAATAATTACATTAAAAATGAGCCACCCTAGACTCAAACACCGGACCTATTTAAGGGTAGAATATTGTTTCTCATTATACAAACCATTGCGCCACTTCAATTATGTGATTCTCATGCTATGCAGTTATTACTTATTTCAAAAATCTTACCCCGGGCCATGGCCCGCGTGGCCCAGACGTAGCTTCGTCGTTGATCGTACTATTATGAACCGTGGATACAGGTGCACTAGAGTGGTATCAGAGCCAAGTTTCTACTTGGGCTAGGCACAAGAAGAAGCATTAGGCCCAAGACTTGACAGGTGGCGTGGAACTCCTATAGCTCGAGGGAGAGCTAGTATGTTTGCGAAGGTGACATGGATCTCATGGCAATGAGACAAGCCGTCCAAGAGAAGATTATCAACGACCCGACAAGGTGGGCTAAAAGCTTACTAATTTACTACTTGTTCTTAGAAATCTCTCCCGGGTCATGGCTCGTTCGGCCTGGGCATAGCATCGTCTATGTTGAAATGCATTATTGATCAACTTTAAAATGTTAATGTATTAGTAAAAGATATAAATATTTAACTAGTTTTTGTACCCGTGAAATATACGAGACGTTATATGTATATATATGTTAAACATTGATTTTTGATTTTGTCAGGTAAAATGTGATCTTGACGTTTACATCTATTTGTACGTGTTGAAACTTGTAAACAAAGTAACTCAAATGAAATACTTCAGCAGGTTCGGTGAAGTACTTAGGCATTAGGTGAATTAAGTTGGGCATTATTAAGCAAACTCCGAATTTGTAGTCGGATAAACTTCTTCTAAATTTCCCCTTGCGTTTCTAAACCCGACTTAAATGATAATTGTTCTTTTTCCTTTTTTAGTCTTATAGATGTAGGGCAGAGATAACATTAGCAAAACCATTTCCCACAGCATACACATCAGTTTAGGCAATGAACTAAATGTGCTAACAACTACAATCAACAAATCGCAGTTTAACCCCAGGATAGGATCTTGATCTTCTTATTTAATAATTAAACTACAAATGAGTAGGGTAATTAAACGTAGGGACAAAAACTTAGTGGTCAGAACATTCATCACAATGAAGTCAACAAATAAATTATTCAATGAACATAGTATTTAGGCCGAGGTTTAACAATTTAATTACCCTCACCAATTACCGTGCTTCCGTTCAAACTTCAAACTTGTAAGCTATTATGTCCATAGAAATTATAGTTGAGCTTGAGAATTATTAGGAAGCCTTCAAGGGGAGAATAAAAATATGGAGGTGCACTAAAACAGGTAACACACTGATAGTTTTTCAATTTCAGCAGTTGAGGACTTGAGGTGCGCTGGTGGCTCGGTTGTGGTTGTGTGGGAGCAATTGGTTTACAATTCCGGCGGTTGAGGTGTTCTAATCGACTCGATTATTAACGCGTATGATGAGCAGTTTTAACGGGAAGTGAAAGGCAAGAATGTTTGTAAGCTATAAGCCATATTTTTTGAGCTACCAGATAAATTAGCGTGGACTACAAACGTATGAGAATGAGAATGAAGAGTAGCTCAAGAGTTAACCTCAATAGGTTGTTTCTTGATATTAATGAGGACTGATTAAGGAGTGTTGAACCATATAGTTATATGATTATGTTTTGATAATGACAAGTATGTTTGAATAATATATATGCTTGTGCTTGTAATTGTTTGTTTAGTCTGGGTTAAATTAAGCTCGGTTTGGCACCTGAAGTTGTAGTTATTTTAGCTATAACCTTGATGATTTCTGAAGCAAAGGTGAATCTAAGTTATAGGTCATTGTATTATAACTTTGGAAATGCTGTAGCAATTTTATATCTGTTTCTACTATAACTTTGGTGATTATCAAGCTCAAGAACAATGATGAAGTCTTAAAGAAGCTTGTGGAGCTCAAGATGAAAAGCCCGTGATTTGAATGAAGTGATGATCAACATACTCAAGATCTCCAAGAAGATTTTGTAGTATAGACCGTCGTTCAAAAACGGTAATTTTAATAGTAATTTTGGGAAGTAGAGTTATAACTGTTTTAACTATAACCTTACTTATCAAGCTCAAAGTTATAGGTGAAGTTACTATAACTTTTGGAGTTGCGAGGTAGAGTGAAGTTGATTTAGTTTTTCAAAACGGTATTTGAATACAGTTTATTTAAATAATCTTCTTAAAGTAAAGTATTTATAGTAGATTAAGATTTAAATTTATTTAAATTGAATATTATTATGATTTCTCAATTGATTAGTATAACAACTTATGAGTTGTCATGCTATCTAGGGTTTTCATACATGTTCAAACCTAAACCCTAATTTATCTTACTTAAGCCGTTGATGGATCATGGTTTCAAGTGATTAAGGCTTATTGGCTGTCACTCGTGATTAGCCATTAGGTTCAATTAGGGTTTAAGTAAAATGTAAACCTAATATCTTTCTTGTCACACAAGGGAGGCACATGGTTTACTAGGGTTTTAAATTTAACCTAATATATTTCTTGTTACTCAAGGGAGGCAACGACTAAAGTTAGGGTTTGTAATTAAAACCTAATTTACTTCTCTACAGTAAATACTGAAGTATTTCATGAATTTAAAACTACGCTTTTCATACTAGAATTCATATTTTGAAAACGTGCTCAATATTTTAAGTAAAATCTTTGTTTTGGAAAACCTTTATTTTCGAAAAGCTGTGCTTCAACTTGCAAATTATTTCGAGAAAATCGTTATTGGATAATAGTGCGTATACGTTCAATTGTGTGAACACTAAGAACAATCAAAAACACTTTCTTATTAACGTAAGATAGAATCAAATATTTAATGGTACTCAAACCTTGAGTTACAACTAGAGTTAGTTGTACGAACTGGGTTGATAATTTTGTAATCCGTAGGAATGTACTAAAATTATTAATCGAGAAATATTGGACGTAGGTTTCGATTTGTGAAACCGAACCACTTCAAAATTCCGTGTGTCGCTTTCATTCTTTACTTTGTTTTAGCATCTTCATTCACACGTTACGTACTAGGTTGAATTTAATTCATAAATTCATACTTAGTATATCTCGTTACACGCTTATACGGACAATCGAAAAAGTAGGCGTACTTTATTTATACTCAATCCCCCCCCCCCCCCTCTTGAGTATTTCGGATCAATAAATTGGTATCAGAGTCTCGTGCTCTTGATTGCCTAACAGCTAGAGACTGATCCTTTCAATTTTTTTTCTTTAACCTACGTGTTGACTCCAAACATCTAAAAGCTCCCATCTTTGATGGGAAAATTTATAGTCTTTGGAAGAACATGATGACACGCTATATCAAGGGACATGATTAGGTGTGTTGGAAGATCATCCAAAATAGATCTAAAGTTTTTTTTGTTACATCTACCAATGACACTACCTATGAAAAAGATGAGAAAGAATATATTGGGGCTGACTACCACAAGTCTGAGAAAAACTCGAAAGCCATGGCATTGTTAAAAAACGGCATGACAAGTGTTGAGTTTGATCGATTCTCGTCTTGTACTACAGCAAAGGAAATAAGGGATAGTATTGAACTTGCATATAAAGGTGTAATATCGAGTAACCCATCTATGTTAACTTTTAGCACTTCAAATCTTCAGTTTTCAAGCTAGCTATCAACATCTACGGATTCCGTGACCCAAATCTTCAAAATTCCACATTTTGACGATGATTAACAAGGTAAGAAGTTAGAATAAAAATTCCGGAATAATGAGTTTTAAAATAAGTTCAAAGATTCAATCTTTTCTTATCTAGAAAGAAGGAGGACGATGAGCATATTCCGGCACATAAAACGGAGTTAAAGTTGGTTAAGAAACGAAGAAATTACGCTCGTCATAAGAGTAGATCTAAAGATGGGTTTAATAAAAGTTGGATGTAACACCCCCTTCTTACTCGGCCAAGGTAATGGGCGGATGTTACCATCTCGGTATCCCGTTGCAGTGAAATCGGAATTACAATTAAGAAACGTTTATATAAATGAATAGTTTAGTGAATTACAAATGAATAAATGAATAATAAATGAATAATACAAGTCACGACTATAAAAACCTTTCTAATGACTCTACCAAGACAATCTTGTAGCTACTCGACTCAACTCCAATTCCATGCTAGGCCCATGTCCCGCTCGATATGAAATGCAAACCTGTTCTCAAACTGCTCCCTATATGATCGGAAATATCATATGGATCAATACAGGTCACTCGAAAATAGGTGATAATTTAACCATAAACACACATGGCCAGTTTCAATAAAAAAAACACAAGCCTCGACACGATATGTAAGTATGCAACACGCCAATGAAATGAACAAGACACTATCACACTATCACCACACCGATACTGCGACACACCCAGACGTACCCTCAATATCACACCGGTAACGGGACACACCCAGACGTACCGTACCCTCAATACAACACCCGTGTCAGGGACACACCCACGACACCACATATCACAATAAGATAATCGAGACACACTCGTGGTACCGAGTCCCGAAGCCAACCGGATCCCCTGTCAAACGTCGTGCCTCAACCACACGAGTCCCTCCATACTTATGTCATTAATATGCACATCCCTCTTAGAGTGGGAAGCTCCAAGAGGCGTCCTAAGTGGAAGACGGTCTCCCAATCGTGTTCCGTCTCCTCAACAACAAGCAACCGACCATAATCTAGTATAGTCCTCCAACAAACATGACAAACATAATAAATGCAATATATCACTATATATATGCCAATTACCGACTCCACAAGTCATCACAATCCAATATTTTGGTATGATGCATCACCAACACATATGAGAGTCACCCAAAACCTCAATTCCCAGCAAACGTTCAGTTCTCATGATCATGTTACCAAGGATTCTCAACATCAAACATAAGACCACCAAAGACTAACCATTACAATCATGTTATAATGCAATGACAAAATACAAATGACACATGTAACCATCCAAACTTATTGAAACCAAGTAGGATTAACCTACCTTTTAGCATAATTCATAAGCTAGTCGAAATCAACAAGTATCCATCTCATAAAACCGTCTTATCCTACATAAATCACATAATAACTATCACAAATTGTCCTACACTATGATACAACACAAAACCCCCTTTTATTACCCAGTAATTACCATTTCATACATACTAATTGTTAATTAAACAACCCAATAAGAAACCCTCAAAATTTAGGATTCAAAAGACTAGAAAAGAATAGATCCGAACTTACAAGGTGAAAGGATGAAAGAGAACATGAGCAACCCCTTAATCCAACCTTGAATCCCATATCAATGTGTTTAGGAGGGTTTTAAAGAGAAGAGAGAGGATTTGGAGAGAGAGAAGAAATAAGATTGAATGAAAATAAAAGAAAGGGTTTGAGGATTCTTTAAACCCGTGTGAGCGACAATACTCGGTCGGGTAACAGACACTCGGTCGAGTAACAGACCACTTGGTCGAGTAGCATCACAGTTCTCAACAATGACCACTTTTTTTAAACAAGTCATATCTCACTCGTTTCCTTGTCAATTCGGGCGTGTGATCTACCGTTGAAATCGTAAAAGAACAAGATATCACCTCCAATTAGAATCACATCATTCTCATGTCTAGATCCCAAGTTATGACAGTTTTAAGATGACTCTTTTATAGACGAACATTACAACAACTCCACTAAATCTAGTATTGGTTATACTCGTTCCACTTCATAGTCATACCTCACTTCCGAGTAAACTCATCAAACCCGAGAGTCCTCTCATGCATCCCAAGGTTCCTTTGCGGTCCCAAAATATCAAGGTATTACAATCTTCCCCCCTTAATAATGAACTTCGTCCTCAAAGTTCGCTCCTACTCAAAACCATTAACATTATAACAACCATCCATGCTTGCCACCACACCCATATAGTCACAATTCATTCGCATAGCCCTAAACCAATCTTCGCCAAACAACTAGTACTATAAATCCACATCCAAGCTTACAATAATACCTTAATACCTCAACCAAACAACAAGTCACTTAATTTACCAACCAATTGCAATACTCTCTTATTATTCCACGGATAAAAATACTATTGCTATGCGACAACCTACTCTCCTCAAAACCAATGCTACCCCTTTTTAACCAACTTCATCATTAATTCCCTATTTATCTCCTTTATTGACATCATCTCCGTCATCAAAACCGATTATCACTCTAACACCAATACCGCAATTATACCTCAATCTCAAACACCAATAATCTCTCACACCACCTAGATTTACCCGAAATATTCAATACGAAGCAATAGCTCAATCCTCATTGTAACCATGCCACAACATCGTCTTAAATTACGCACTTACCTCGACCACATAACACTCGGATGAAAATATTTGTCCATCCAAGCGTTCCTCAACATTTCTCTCCACCGCTAACAAACTCATCCATGTAAACATGGTATACACCTCACATTCCGTACTTTCTCTTTCCTCAATTTCCGAATTATTACATTCACTCCCCTTAAAAGGGAACTTCGACCCAAAGTTCAATTCTCAAGCCTCATAATATGCCCTTATAACGCTCTTTACCAATTCCCGCAAATAATCATGTTCCATTTCATCACTCCTCCATAAGCAATCTCATATAGCCATAATTCCATCGATATAACTTTCACTCTACGGGCTTCCCAAAAGGTCATAGTACAAGGTCAAACCCAGTTTCAAATCTCAAATTCATAAACAACTCACAACTTATGTTGGTTATACGTATACGTATCTATCACACGGTACGACTCGACTATTATTTCGTGTATATGCGGTACACGGGGGGACCACGGAGGGGTGCGCTTGGGAGGACAAGCGTAAAAATACGCATTTGTGGAGTCACCACCAATTCTTATGGGAAATTGGAACCGTTCGAATACTTTATGTCATGTCAGGACACAAAGTGATGACATGAACACTAAGAATTCGTTACCCCTAGCATTATATGTCTAGAATGACTCTCGTGGATGCCAATGAACCCGAATGCTCACAGAGATCTGGAGTAAGGGGTGAGGGTACGTATTAGGAAGCACTTTAATCGAACACCTAATCTCGTCCGCCTCGATAGCGGCCTCTACTAATGATTAGGGAAATCGTTCGTATTTGAAATGTTATCGATTATATGCATGCAATGCAACATCCAACATTTTAATCTTAGCATGTGAATTTGACTATGTCGGTGAACATGTAATTAGCACTCAATTATGTCGAAATTGGGGATTTAGAATTAATTATATATGAGAGAGAAGCAAAATCATACAATTACAATGACTAAATAAGATTACAACGGATTACAGGATCCACGTCAGAAATATATCCAAAACGGAGATTTAAAGAAACAGAAAATATTTGAAAACTTAAAGACAGATTATGAGCGGTATTACGGCTAATAGTTAGTTAATTACGTAACTAAAGCTACGTCAAGGTGAGAACGGAAGCTCAGGGACAAAAGTCAACCCAGAACAGGCGCAGCAGCAGCTGCGTCCTCTGGAAGAGGTGCAAGGCTCATTGCGTCTGTTCTTATGCTGAATTCTAACTGTGAAGTCAGAATCGCGAATAGCTAACATTCTTTTGTATATTTACGATTGATTATTGACCTATGACTCGAGTAGAAGTGGTTTAACATATTAATTTGACTATAATTTATATCAATAACGAATTCCAGAGACCTTATATAACAAATTGAATCTCCAAGACCTAATTTTGATTTAAAGACGAAAACCCGCTAATATCGAATTATTAGGAATTTTGGTCAAGAACAAAATGTTTTTTATGAAAGATTATATTGAAATATGGTTTATGTACGAAGAAAAAGAGAACAAATCACAGGAACCAAAGGAAGATGAAGAAGAGCAGCAGTAGGGCAGCCTCTGGAAGAGGCGCAAGCATGCACTGCGATCCTTCCAGGAGGCGCAACTGCTACTGCGTTTCTTTGATGACTACTAAAAAAAGGTTTTGTTTTGAAATTGGTTTTTAACTTACTTCTGACGTGAATATGACATTAATTGAGCGAAAAATAAACAATACAAATAAAAGATGTGATTTACACCCTCAGACTTTCATCTTTGACGAACGAGATTAACTAGGATATCGTTTAGTGATTGGTCGACTTGAATGTACTTAAAAAGTGCCCTAGTTAGAGGATTTAAATTGAATTAGTTTATTGTGTAGTGGTCAAATTGGTTGATCATGCAACGTGATGGGTACGCAAAAGGAGGTGAGCTTACGTGTTCGATTGATCAAGCACGTAGGTGTCGAAAGCTTAGAGCAAAGTCTAGAATGCAAAGAGAGAAGAGAAGGGCGGAGTACTCGCGTGCCAAAAAAGGGAGATCGGAGGTCTCCTTTAATACTAGAAAATATGAAGAGTTTTGGAATAACTCAAACTTATCACGAAATATTCTGAAAATGGAGAAAACAGGCTGGAGAAGGGGCCCATCAGAAGCTGCGATCCTCCAAAGGGACGCAGCACATGCTGCGTTATTTCCCAAAGGTTTCCTATTGCGGAAGAAAGATTTCCACGTTTTAATTATGGAATTGCGGTAGATCTATACTTCCTTTTGAAAAGATACGAGATGTATTTTACCAAAAAAAGATAGAATTTGAAGATTTAATAAATATCCAGAATATTCTAGAGCGTTCCGACTCAGCGCTTTAAAACAGTCTCTAGAAAATGAAGCGGTTTTAAACCCGGACTCCAAATGAACTCTAATGAGTTTCAAAACGACCGTACCGGTGCGTAGATGACGACCAAAGGGTAGACACAAGTGTTTGAGCTATCACTTGACGATAACCTTTCGAATTGTCATAAATCGTTCCGTGTACCAAACATTTGACCCAATCATCACTGGGTGGTTGGCGGAAGGTGTAGAAATGAGATATCTACAATATATGTCAAATCTCATATACTCACATGTATGCACATTAAATAAAAAATATGTGGACTCCATGAAACAATTAACTAATGCCAAAATTACTCGTGGTGTGACTCGTCATGTTCAACACTCACATTTTTTGCATACACCCAGTCACACGTGTACCGCGTCGAATTCCCCATATGATCACCCATGTGTTTCCATACTCGTTTCCATCCATCATCAACATCCCATTTATAAGTAAGATTATCATACTCAATCAAGCAAACAGGAATTATGCGAGACACAATTTGCACCCATCACGTGCAATGGACATAGTTATCATAAAATAAAATTTTAGCAAGTAACACACATCTTGTAAGCTTATCACATCATTTTGTCATCAAATTTCCCGTGTCACATATTTGATTTAAGTTCACTTGAAATAACTAAATGCCACATCATAAGACCAAATAGCAAAACCAACAGTGACTATGACATCCTCATCTGCTATACATATGCTACCAATACTACATCATAAACTATCGACTCATGACACGAGTAACGAACTATTATCAAACCCACAATAATTCTAACAAGAAAGCTGGACTCACATACATCACATACAACATTTTAACCCATGCAAATGCATCCCAATATTCACTTCTTGCCCACAACTCTCCACTCTCTTACAACGATATACATTGAAATAAGGTCCGAAAACTCTCATATTAACTCCCCATATTCATTTGCTAACATGAAGACTAACCCCAAAAACTTTACATTTGAAAATTCATCTACGCTCGACTATATCACTCATCAAATAATATTATAACCTGTACACAACTTTCTCAATCAACTCATTAACAACCTTTATTTATCTTCACACCTTTCCCAAGACAACTCATAAGGTTCTAACACTAACACCACAAGGAAGCAACCATATAAATAACAATATCCTTATAATTCTCCTCTTAAATCCAATACCTCTCATTTCCCTTTAATTCAATTTTCATATGTGACATTCACCATAAACCAACAATATTATCTAGATATCCATTTATAATTTCGAATTAGAATACTTCAACTCCAAAAATTACATCATTCATGGTTTTAAGCCACAAAACTTACTAACAAAATAATTCCAATCAAGATATCACCAAAAGCCCATAACATTTCGCACTAGTCACCACCTAACGCACCTCCAGAGCAATAACAAATCCCATCAAAATTTTCACAAACATTCTCTTTGATCACAAAACAATAATTGACCACAGAAGATTATCCACTAATATATACATATCATATCCTTTCATCACGATTCATTTACCACCCTATTCAAAACGCTATCAACTTCATTTAACCTATTTCTTACCACCTATGTCATTTGCATCTCTAACACTTATCCCAAAATATATTTCTCCACATATTCCTCCTCCAATTACTTCATCCAAATTATAATTCCAAACAAAAATCATTTCACAAACTCATAAACATCATTTTATTCACGCTTCTTTATTGCTTCATTTACTCCTCGCCTTACTGTCTCACTCTATAGCTCTTTCAAATTCACACTCACCCTTATATTTAACCTATACTCCTCAAAACTACTCATTATCCCAAACATTCGCCCTTACTATCTAGTTCTTCAAACTCAAATTTCATAAACACATAACACTAATAACTTATCAATCATACAAAATAAAGATTTCTCTTATCACACAACCCACCTCCCTTTCTATCAACAAATCCCAAACAAATCACGCGACTTATATTTCTTTATTTATATCTACTCTTATCACATTCCTAAACCATATTTCCAAATAGTCTCATCATTATCATAATCACCTCTAAACCATCCGAATTCCCTGTTTAAAAATCTAGACCCAAGTCTCACTTACAACCCTAAACAAACTAAGTTCGCTAGGCATTATCATTACACATTCCTCTTTATAGATTCTACCACCTAAATTCCTAGCCAATATAAACTTTCTATTTTACTCCATATTTCACACATATTCTCAATGGTGACCAAACATACCTCTCTTTCAATCCCCAGTTGATACATATATCATCCTCACATCATTGCTTAACCAATATACATGCACACTTCTACACTTTCCCAACCCCCAGCATTCTTACCATCTCACATCACAACAAATTGCCATAAATTCAAAATGTCCAAAAACCGCATTCATTCTCTTATATATCACATTTTCTTCATAAAACCATATTGTAGATACCTCGAATCTACACCTTCCGCCAACCACCCAGTGTTGATTGGGCCGCATGTTTGGTATGCGAAACGATTTGTGACAATTCGTAAGTTTATCATCAAGTGATAGCTCAAACAGTCGTGTCTAGCCTTTGGTCGTCATCTACGTACCGATACGGTCATTTTCACAGTCATTAGAGTCATTTTGGAGTCCGGATCAAAAACCACTTCATTTTCTATAAACCGTCTTTTAAAACCGTGTCTGAACGCTCGAGAATATTCCGGATATTTTAATGTTTCAAAAATTATCTTTCTTCGTAAATTATATTCATATTTTATTTAGAAAAGCATTCGAAATCTACCGCAATTCCCATAAAGAAATTAAACGCGGAAATCTTTCTTTCAAAGTAGGAAACTGCTTGGGAAACGACGCAGCGGGTGCTGCGCCTCTTCCAAGAGTCGCAGTGCCTGCCGCACCTCTTTCCCAACTCTGTTTTCCTGTTTTCGGAATATTTTCTAGATTTCTTTCCGTGTTCGAGTTATTCCAAAACTCTTCGGATTTCTCCCAATATAAGGAGAGGTTCGTGCACACTTCAAAGGCACACGAGTATTCCGCCCATTCTTTCTCTCTCTTTGAATTCTAGACCTTACTCTAAGCATTTTAACAACTACGTGCTTGATTAATCGACCACGTAAGCTCAGTTCCTTCTAGGTACCTGTCACGTTATTGCATTGACCTACCAATTTGACCAACTCAACAATAATCAATTTTAATGCAACTTAGTTTAATCAATCGTTCCTCTTGCGAGGGCACTTTCTTTACATTCGAGTCGAGCTGTCACTAAATCGATAACTTTAGTTCATATCTCGTTTCGTCAACATGTAAGTCTGAGGGTGTTTAATCCCATCTTTTTTATTGTATCTTTATTTTAATTAATGTAAGATTAATGTCGGAAGTATGTTAAAATTGTTTTCAAACCTTTTCCTTAGTCTTTCTTTATTTAGTTTCTTTAACTTAAATCCCTAATAATCAATATTAGTGGGTTTTAGTCATCTATCAAATTGCGTCTTTAGAGGTAAGATCCGTCTATATTTAATCTCTAGATTCGTCTTTGATATAACTAGTGTAATTTAGTCTGTTAAATCACTTAAATTCGACTCGTAGATCGTTAAGCAACCGTAAATCACCAACGAACACTAACTGTTTGTAATTTAATCTGTTAAATTACTTAAATTCGACTTGTAGATCATTAAGCAACTGTAAATCTCCAAAGGACGCACCTGCTGCTGCGCCTGTTCCGGGCTGGTTTCTGTCTCTGAACTTCTAGGTTCTCTTTGACGTAGTTTAATTAGGGAATAAATTGACTATTATGCCTAATATCGCTGGTAATCTGATTTTGTGTAGTTTCATTAATTCTTTTCTTTCTTTCAATTACTCTTTGAAACATATTTACGACATATATCCTGTGATCGTTGTAATCATCTGTAATACTTCTTTTATAGTTCTATTTAATCATTGTATGATTTAATTGTGTTCTCACATGTCAATCAATCCTAAATCCTACTTCGAGATAATTAATTGCTAAATTACATGTTCAATCGACATAGTCTAAGCTCACATGTTAGGATTAAAACGTGGATGTTGCATTGCATGCATATATCCGACAACACATCGATAACATGAGAACTTCCTAATCATTAGTAGAGCCGCTATCAAGGCGGGCAGGATTAGGTGTTCGATCAAAAGAACTTCCTAATACGCACCATCACCCCTTACTCCAAATATTTGTGAACATCCATAATCATTGGCATCCACAAGAGTCATTCTAGACATAGAATGCTAAGGGTAACAAAATCTTATTGTTCATGTCATTCCTTTGTGTCTTGACATGACATAAAGTATTCGAACGGTTCCAACTTCCCACAAAAGTTGGTGGCGACTCCACAAATGCGTGTTTTCACTCTTGTCCCTTGTTTCTCCAGCCGTGGTACCCCGTGCACTCCAGTTTGGAAAGGATAGAAAAACACGTGTATTTCACATATCAACTAGAGGATCAATCATCATGCCACAATTTCCATTAAAAATCGTGCATTAGAAAACGAGGATATACAATCACTTTCCAACTAGACAACGCTGCTATAACCATCATCAAAATAAGTAAGAAAAAGGCGAAATCTCATCTTATCACACATACTAAATCAACAAAAGGAAATACAATTATCCCCTACAACAAAACCACACTTTCATTATCACAATTCATCCCACATTATAACCTACTACATTTCCAAGGTAGTGACACTCACAAGGACATACATATCTATTAAACTCATACCAACATTTTTCACATACTCGACCATTACATAATATAATATTCCACTTTCAACATCACACATGCATGTACACAAGAAAAATGGCGTAATCGAGTGGGGTCTCCACTCGGCCGAGTTGCCCCCACACTCGGACGACTATCGGCCATAGTCGGCCGAGTCACTTATTTACTCGAACGAGTATAAAATCCACACTCGTTCGAGTGCACCTACTCGTCCAAGTGCGCCTTTCACTCGCTCGAGTGAAAACAATCAGGGTACCTCTCAGACTCGTCACTCACCCACTCGGTCGAGAGATCCCTGCTGTCCTGAAATCGGAATTAAATCACATACAAGCATATCAATCATCCTTCAAATCAATTTTCACTTCAAATCTAACATTAATGATACTTCCAAGTATATGAACATGTCTCATATCATTTCCGTTCTATCAAATTTCTTATCATATATGAATTCCGTCATCATCAACAATAAGTAAAATCACATTTCACACAATATGTTCATTACGTAAGCACAACAATACATCACACATGCATGCCAACAATATCGCATCATATTCTCATACCATTATTTCCTCATCCACAATGCAAAAGTTCACATTATCATAGTACGACATGTACACATCACATAACATTCATTTATTTTCCCCGCTCATTCCTTTCCACGATAATTGACCGGTTGAGAATAAAAGAGCCACATAAGATTTAGGGACGTCTCCTTAAATCCTATTTAGCTCCTAAAATCTTTATCCCGTGTTCATTTTATTTTGACACCTTACGTGCATTCTGTTCATTTGTTTAGGTTCCAGGATCGTCGCTCTAATACCACTTTGTAACACCCCCTTCTTACCCGACCAAGGTAATGGGAGGATGTTATCATCTCAGTTTCCCGAGGCAGTGAAATCGAAATTACAATTAAGAAATATTTATATAAATGAATAGTTTAGCGAATTACTAATGAATAAATAAATAATAAATGAATAATACAAGTCACGACTAATACAACCTTTCTAATGACTCTACCACTACAATCTCAAGGCTACTCGACTCGACTCCAATTTCATGCTAGGCCCATGTCCCGCTCGATACGAAATGCACACCTGTACTCAAAGTGCTCCCCATATGACCAGAAATATCATATGGATCAACACATGCCACCTAGAAATAGGTGACAATTTACACATAACCACACACAATCAGTTTCAATAAATAGACACAAGCCTCGACACGACATGTAAGTATGCAACATGCCAATGGTATGAACAAGACAATATCACACCATCACCACACCGCTACCGGGACAGAGCCTGACGTACCCTCAATACCACACCGATACCGGGACATGCCAGGCGTACCCTCAATACTACACCGGTGGCAGAGGCCACACCCGCGACACCATATATCACATTAAGGTACTCGGGAAACACCCGTTGTACCGGGCCCGGAAGCCAACCGGATCCCTTGTCAGACGTCGTGACTTAACCACATGAGTCCTTCCACACTCAAGTCATTAATTTGCACATCCCTCTTAGAGAAGAAAGATCCAAGAGACGACTTAAGCGGAAGACGGTCTCCCAATCGCCTTCCGTCTCCTCAACAACAAGTAACCAACCACAATCTAGTATAGCCCTCCAACAAACATGACAAACATAATAAATGCAAGATATCACTATATATATGCCAATTACCAACTCCAAAAGTCATTACAATCCAATATAAAGGTATAATGCATCACCAACATATATGAGACTCACCCAAAACCTCAATTACCAACAAACGTTCATTTCGCATTCTCATGTCACCCATGGATTATCAACAACAACATGAGACCACCAAAGACTAACCATAATAATGATTTTATAATGCAATGACAACATACTAATGACTCATGAAACCATCCAAACTTATTGAGACCGAGAATGATTAATGTACCTTTTTAGCATAATCTATAAGCTAGTCGAAATCGCCAAGTATCCATCTCATAAAACCGTCTCATCCTACACATTATAACTATCACAAATCTTCCTACACAATAATATAACACAAAACCCCTTTTTATTACCCACTAATGACCAAATGATACATACTAATTGCTAATTAAACAACCCAATAAGAAACCCCCAAAGATTAGGGTTCAAAAGACTAGAAAAGGGTAGATCTGAACTTACAAGGTGAAAGGATGAAAGAGATTGAGATCAACCCCTTAATCCAAGCTTAAATCCCATATCAATGTGTTTATGAGGGTTTCAGAGAGAAGGAAGATGATTTGGAAAGAGAAGGAAGAAGACTGAATGAAATAAAAGAAAGGGTTTGAGGATTCTTTAAACCTGTATGATCGGCAATACTTGGATGAGTAAGAACCCACTCGGTGGAGTAATAGACCACTCGATCGAGTAACTGACACTCGGTCGAGTAACAGAGAAGTCAATCAAGTAACAGACACGCGGTCGAGTAACAACGCAGTTCTCAACAATGACCAGTTTTTTTAAAACAGTCATATCTCATTTCTTTCTTGGGCAATTCGGGCGTGTGACCTACTGTTGGAATCGTAAGATGACACGATATCACCTCCAATTGTATTCACATCATTCTCATTTCTTCATCTTAAGTTATGACAGTTTGAAGATGACTCTTCTACAGACGGACATTACAACAACTTCGCTAAGTCTATTATAGGTTCTACTCGGTGCACTTCATAGTCATACCTCACTCCCGAGTAGACTCATCAAACCCAAGAGTCCTCTCATGCATCCTAAAGTTTCTATGCGGTTAAAAAAAAATTTAAATTGGAGAAAGATGAGATTTTATTGTATCAAAAGGAAGATGAGAATGAGAGAAGAAAATTGGTACAAATTAAAAATCATGAACTTTCGTTGAGAAACGAAGAAATGGGATCCATCTTAACCTTTTGAGTTATGGAGGTGTAATGGTGAGTAAAGGGAAAAAGGAAGTATGCTGAAATTCTTGAGGAAGATGAAGAAATGAAGGCTTTCTTTAATTTTTGGACCTAAAAACTTGACCCAATTAGACTACACTTGATCCATACCTCAATGAGTCGGGTTCTACTCAAATTTCGTGTAGAATCTAAATATTAACTCTAAACGAATGATTAAGAAACTAATTTGACCCAGCTATGATAAAAAATAGGATTCTCAAAAAATTAAAATCTAATAAAAATAAATCAGCAAATTTAAAATATTTTAACGAATAAAAATAGAAGTGGATTATAAAGTCAACGATTTATTAAATTCACCATTATGTGAAAATCAATGGTGTTACAATCACCTCACCTTTAAAAAGTTTCGTCCGCGAAACTTGAAAGAAAAGTCACAAGGACAAAAATTGGTTTTTCAAAATCGACACGTAACACTTTTACAAGGAATGACATTTCATAAACGAGGCTCTTTCCAATATGGGTTCAAGAAGAGTTTTCAAATGTACAAGTCTCTTTATGAGGAACGAAATACTTGTTGTCGTGAACACAAGAATACTAATATTCCAAATCATAGACAAGAACGAAATAAAATCATACGTTGATAAGCGCAAAACTAGTTATTAGACGTCCCCATTAACGAGTCTTAAGATTCAATCAAACGCAAAATCCAAAATAAGGGTAAAATAAATCCATTTTCATGAAACAGAGGTACAAAAACCCATTTCTAAACTTCTTTAAAAGGACAAATTTGAAATACAACATAAAAAATTGGAAAATCTCTCAAAGTATAAACTCAAGACAACTACACTTTGCACACATAAAAGCAACTTGAGCATCACGATCACAACTCATGGTAACCAAGTCTTCACACAACAGGCATAAGAAATAAATCGGACTCATAAGGGGAACAAGGTCACGATAGAGTCGATAAAAAGGTCCACCGGCATAAAATTTTACCGACGACAAGATGAAATACCAACAAAAGTTTATCGAAAAGAGCAAGAGCAGGATGAGTGGCGAAGTCCTGAGAGTAGCAAATCGACAAAGTTCAATTGGAATGGCAACGAGAGTGGAATGATAAACATAGATGCATTTTATTACTAAAAGAAAACTTATCAAGATGAATAATAGAGCAATGAGCGATAATACTTAATGTCAAATAGGAGGAAAACCTATTCAATAGCGAAAAACTAAACACTTTACACCAACTAGGTAGCACGGACACTCCTCCTAACTAGCCGTCCCGTGTCGGACACCGTGTCGGACACACGGACACCTATAAATAAGGAACGAGAGGTAGAAAGACTAAAAGAGATTACTTAGAAGATGAGTTTGGTGGGAAATGAGAATAAATTATAGTCAAATTCAAAATTTACCTTCAATTATTTACATTTAATATCAAATACCAATATAAAAATAAAATATTACGTTATTTATAACTGTCAAAAATATATTTTATTAAATTTAAATGCCGTGTCCCGTGTCCTAAATTTCACGAGATGCCGTATCACGTGTCCGTGTCGTGTCCGTGTCCGTTTTCGTGCTACCTAGACTACCAAAGCCAACATGGTTGCCTTTCCGAGCATTTTCACCAAACTTATTTCATAACCACATCTTTCAAAGGATTTCCTCAGATCGGCATCACAAACACTATTAATAAGCTAAACCTCACAAGAATGTAACACACCTCAGTTACACCTTAACATTTTGTGATACACATATTTCGCAATCCTTTCCAAGATGTGATACATGGGATACCACGGATGGAGAAACGAGGGACAAGCGTGAAAAAACACATTTGTGGAGTCGCCACCAACTTTTGTGGGAAGTTGGAACTGTTCAAATACTTTATGTCATGTCAAGACACAAAGTAATGACATGAACACTAAGAACTCATTACCCTTAGCATTCTATGTCTAGAATGACTCTCGTGGATGCCACTGAACATGGATGTTCACAGAGATCTGGAGTAAGAGGTGATGGTACGTATTAGGAAGCTCTTTTGATCGAACACCTAATCCCGCCCGCCTCGATAGCGGCTTTACTAATGATTAGGGAAACTCTTCTGTTATCGATGTGTTGTCAGTTAAACGCATGCAATGCAACATCCACGTTTTAATCTTAACATGTGAACTTAGACTATGTCGGTTGAACATGTAATTTAGCATTCAATTAGGTCGATGTAGGATTTAAGATTCAATTGCATGTGAGAAAATTGCATGTGAGAACAATTAATTAAATCATACAATGATTACAAGAGATTGAAATAAATTACAAAAGAAAAAATATTACAATGGATTTCATGACCTATGTCGGAAATATGTTTGAAAGATTTGAAGAAAAGAAAAAGAATTAATAAAACTAAACGAATCAGATTAACAACGATAATACAATTAATAGTCGATTAATTTGCTATTTAAACTACGTCGAAGCGAACCGGGAAGATTAGACACAGAAACCAGCCCGGAATAGGTGCATCAGACACTGCGTCCTCTGGAAGAGGCGCAGGGGTTTGTGCGTCTGTTCCTGAGTTGGATTTTGGCTGTGAAGCCAGAATCGCAATTAGTTAATGCTCGTTGGCGATTTACGGTTATTACGGATCTACAAGTCAAGTGGAAGTGATATAATTGATTAATTTACACTAATTATATCAAAGATGGATCTAAGGACTAGATATGAATGAATCTCTTAAGACACGATCTCGAATTAAAGGTGACAAAAACCCACTAACATTGACTATTAGGGATCTAAATGAAGAATTAGATAAATAAATATGAAGTAACGTTAAAAGGTATTATTTGAAAGACTAAAAATAAAACAAAGGTTTGAAAATGGTTTTAACATGAATCAGACAAGAATCTTACATAATTTATACATCACAAAAGATAAAATTACACGACACGATTATTACACCCTCAGATTTACATGTATGATGAATAGAGATATGAAATAAAGTTCACGATTTAGAGAAAGCTCGACTCGAATCTAAAGAAAGTGCCCTCTTTAGAGGATCAATTGATTAATTAAGATTGATTATTGTTGAGTTGTCAGATTGTTAGGTCAATGCAAAACGTGACAGGAACCCAGAAGAATCTGAGCTTACGTGGTCGATTGATCAAGCACGTAGATGTCGATAGCTTAGAGCAAGGTCTAGAGCTGGGGAAGAGGCGCAGCAGGGACTGCGACTCTGGGAAGAGGCGGAGCTCCTGCTGCGTCATTTCTCGAGCAGTTTCCTACTTTGAAAGAAAGATTTTCGCGTTTTTATTATGGAATTGCGGTAGATTTCAAATGCTTTTTAAATAAAATACGGATATATTTTACCAAAAAGATAAGTTTTGAAACATTAAAATATCCGGAATATTCTCGAGTGTTCAGGCACGGTCTTAAAAGACGGTTTATAGAAAATGAAGCGGTTTTTTTGACCCGGACTCCAAAATGACTCTAATGACTGTCAAAACGACCATATCGGCACGTAGATGACGACCAAGGGGTAGACACAACTGTTTGAGCTATCACTTGACGATAAACTTACGAATTGTCATAAATCGTTCCTCGTACCAAACATGCGGCCCAATCCTCACTGAGTGGTTGGCGGAAGGTGCAGATTCGTGGTATCTACAGAACCCCCACTTTGAGTGAGGCTTGGACAAGGCAAAAGTTAAATTATAGCCATCAAATCAATCAAAGATTACAACCTGATGACTATGGCGACGCGAGGCGGTTCAAGGGGTATTAACCAAGGATCCGTCGTCGGGAATATTTTAAAGTCTATCGACTATCAAGGAGAGTCGTTTAATGTCCGTTAGACTACGTACGAAAGCTCGCCAGCCATAAGAAGGAGTCATACCTGAGCATCTTCTTGCTTGGACTTAAGGTTGCGATGTGAGGCTCGCCAGCCGTCTGAATAGGGTTGCGTCATGAGGATCGCCAGCCGTTTGGGATAGGATGCGTAATGAGGCTCGCTAGCCGCTGGGGATATGGTGCGCAATGAGGCTCGCCGGCCGTTATATGTGAGAATATGCATACTTATCACTCTCGTTGGGGAAACACATGTTGAAATTTGTCATTCCGAGAATCTGCTCGGTTGTGGTGACAAAAATCTTGAGGATAAAAAATGGACTCACAGATTGTATATCCGGAAAGAAACGGGTCTCTGCTGAGATGACGTGACGGTTTTAAAACCGGCCGAGGCATGGGTCTTAAAAAAGAACTAAAGTATGAAGAATAGAAGTCGGAGAAAAGGCGCATAAGACTTGGGCCCACAAGTAACGAACTTGTAACCAACTTTTCAAATTTAGGCGAAACATTGTTGGGGAAAGGCGCAGCAAGAGCTGCGACCTTTGGAAGAGGCGTAGCTATTGCTGCGTTCCTTCCCGAGCTTCTCCATGTTGACTCAAAAACCGCTTCCAAAACCCCCTTAGGGTAGCTCATTTTGGATGAAACTTGGTGTTCTGGAACCCTTGTATAGTGAGTAAACTTGTTGTAGCATTAAATTTTCAGTTTGCGACGGTTTCTGCAGGACACTTTTCTAGGGTATAACCGCTATCATAGGGAAATGCTGTCGAATTTTTGACTCAAACTCAAAATTAGGCTTCGAATTTAGACTTGAGTTGACCCCTATCTTACATGTGTAGTCGGGTTTTCGAAAGGTAGGTCAAAGATGACCAGAAAACTTCTTGAAAATGACTTGAAATGCTTTTAAAATATGCTTGCCATGCTTGAATCCGCTGAGGATTTGCTTGAACTGTTTGACACGTTTAAAATGTTGATATGTTGAAATTGTTGAGGATTGTGCAGGTGACATTCCTTCTACGTCAGGGAGAGTTCCCACGGACATAGATCTTGAGCCTTCTTCTTCCCGTGTGGGAGAAGATACACCAGTCGAGGTGGTGCAGAAGACCGGGATGGATGAGAACGAGTTTCCGAGAAGGATTACCACAGGTAGAGGTGGATACCATCTGGCGGATGCACCTGAGTGGGCTGAGAAATGGGATGGTAGACATCTCATTTGGGAAACGAAGAGCCACCTGCTTACAGGACAACACGGAGCATGGGAAGCCTTTGTGTTTGCTTGTCATTTTCCATATCCGATTGCCATTTCTTTTATCATATAAAATGCTAAATGACTTTCTTGATTCGAATCGCAGGAAGCCGTGAACATGAGGTCCTTTTCCGGCTACACGACCATGATGGAGGTGTACAAGAACTTGACCGAGGATGAGAAGACAATCATTGGGGGAGGAGCCTTCAGAGAGTTGGTCCGAGCCTAGAGGTCGATCAGGGCGATGAAGATTCAGGCTAACCTTTGCCTGATTCGTGCCTTCTTGGATCGTTACTGGGATACGACTTCGACCTTCCATATGACTTTTGGGGAGGTCGGAGTCACCTTGGAGGATTACGGCATGATTTCTGGTTTGTCGTGTGAAGAGGAGAGTTTGGAGTGTCCGTCAGTGGCCATGAGGGTCGACTCGGAGGAGGCGAGACATCTGATTGGTTGGAACCTGCCGGCAGGGGCGGCTGCTCTTACGGGGTTGGTGCCGAGCTCTTACGTTATAGACTACTTTGCGGGTAGGACTCCAACGAGAGTGAGGATATGTGGAGAGATGGTGGCTCCTCCTCCTTGTATTGCTGAGCAGAGGGCTCGACTTTGGTCGTGGTGGTTCTTGTCTTCGATTTACTTCGGAGACAAGGGGGAGAGGCTATCGACGAAGCTTCTCCCTTTCCTTTCAGACTTGAGTAGCCTAGGCCGCTGGGAATGGGTTACTCCTGGCTTTGCGGTCCTTCCTCGTTACATGAGGGCCATAGTTAGGCCGGAGCTGATGAAGAAGGGGACTTCTCCTGCTACGGTCGGTTGTGGACTCTTGCAGGAGGTATGAACCTTCTTTTCAACCTTATTGAAAGATCAATAACCTTGTTTTGCATTGAAAGATCAATATTTTTTTTGACGTTGATATTGTTATTACCTTTTTTTGCAGGCGTGGGTGTACTCTTACCTTTTGGGTTTCGCTCCCAAGAGAACGGAGCCTGAGCTGAGGGCGTACCCAATTGTGAGGGACTGGGTGGTGTGCCGTAAGAAGAGCCAACGTTATTTTTATGATGTTTATAGGAGGGGCGTGAATGCCCTGCAGCTGGAGCACGTAAGTATCTCCGACCCCTTCCTTTCTGTTTTTCATTTTGGAGAAAAATCATAAGGAATGATCCTTTGTCTTATTATTATTTAAAACTGGATCATAGAAATGACCCATTCCTTTCTTTATCTGAGTGGGTTCCGAGGCCTTGGAATGAATACCCGGACGTACCATCTTTTGTGGCCGAGGTCCTACGTCCCAGGAGCTCGAGTCGCCTGCAGCTGAGGACGCCCATGGGACCCGTGTGGTACTTTGGCGAGCGTTTGACTCGGTAGTGCTCTCGTGAGGTTTTTAAGGTCCCTATCGATCCTCCATGGTCGATGTTTAGGGAGCCTTATAACGCTGAGAGAGAGGCTGACTTGGCTGGCGTGAGCGGAGACGTTCTCTTTCTTCATGACGAGGATTACCCAGGGTTCGTTCGTCGATGATTGGCGTACTGGCCGATTGTGGTAATAATTGCTTGCTTTTTGTTGTATTGAATTTTCAGAATTGATAAGTTGCTTGTTAATGAATCATTTGATCTTTACATGAGATCGAGGGGGTGGGCGTCGAGACCCCAGCTTATCCCGAGGTGATCGAGTATAGGGAAGCGGCTGGCTCCACGACAGTTTCCGAGCTTCGTGAGTTCAGCGCGGCGGTGACCGATGCTGGTTTAGAGGAGTGAGAGAACCTCGTGAGGAGGGTGAGCTTCCAATCCATGACCGTCTTTGTTGCATAGGAATGCATTTGTTTTAACCTTTATTTGTATTTGAATGTAGGTGGCCCCGTCTCGGTATGTTGCGCTGTGGAGGGTGGCCAATCGGTTACGGACTACAGCCGTTGAGGCACTCGCAGGTAGTCGGGACCGACAGGTAGGAACCTATCATTTATCATTGCATTTTTGTGTGTTTTTTTTAAATGAAATGGTTGACTGAAATGACGCATTTATTTTGCAGAGAGCCTTGGAGCGTGAGCTGGTAGAGTCTCTGGCGGAGGCAGCGGAGTCTCGAGAGGAGATAGCTTGTTTGTTGAAGGAGCTGGAGGCCCGGGATGCCGAGATTGATGCCCTCGAGATTTTAGCTGGGATCACTGGCTATGAGGATTAGCCGTGTTTGTTTTTTTCGTAGACTTTGGATATTTTGAACTTTTTTTTGAGTTTGTTTTACATTTGGATTTGTTTTCGGGTGAGAGCCCCTAGTTTCGAATTTGATTTTCGAGCGAGAGCCCCAGTTTCAGATTTGATTTTAGGGCAAAAGCCCCCAGTCTTGCGTATATTCCTTTTTTGACTGTGTTACGACGGCCTGAGTGCCTTTGATAGAAGATATCTTCTGTTCCTGCAGGTTAGATTAAAGACATGTTTGGTAGCTGACGGAATAGAATTCACATAAATTATATGTAGTATATAACAAGTAATCTACTGAAACATTTTACATGTGACATGAGTGCCTGAATATGACGAAATGCGAAAAAAATGTACGAAAATGTAAAAAAAATATGACCGACAATGGAGAGGGTTACTCCCTAAAAAAGAAAAGAAAAGAAATATATAAGTTTAGAAAAAAATGGAAATGAGATGATTTTCCTAAAAAAAATGAATAAGTGTGCGCGATTGGCGAAAATGTCGATTCTCGTCTTAGAAAACCAAACCCGGCTAGGATTAGGAAATCATAAAAATAACTAACTAACTCGGCATATTTGCCAAACCGATATCCTATAGGAACTCATAAACGAACATGAATTAGGAAGGCGCAAGAGCTGGAAATTCTGAGAAAGGGCCTGAGGAAGAGGCGCTGCAAGAGCTGCGACTCTTCGAAAGGGCGGAGGTGTTGCTGCATCATTTCCTTGGCTGACCAACCCTCGATTAAAATTAGGAAAGGACGAATAATATATATAGTGAGCTCGGTTGAAGATTTTATTCATACAATTCTTCCAACAATCCTTCTCTCATATTAAAATTCGCAAATCGCAAATCGCAAAAAAACTTGCAATATTTAGGATGCCTTTGAAAACCGTCTCAAAGAATGGGCAAATAAGTTCACCCATGTTGACAAACATGACATGGGTGCCTACAATCTAGGGACGATCTTGAGTTTAAAGTTGGTGAAGGTAGTGAGACCCTTCCTAGATGCTTGTCTTGAAAATTGGGACCCTAATTTACATGTATTTGTCTTTCCTGGAAGCGATATTTGTTTTTTCCTAGAAGAAATGGCTTCCATTGGGGATGAGACCCAAAAGATGCTCCAGTTATACCCCTTAACTCCCAAGGGTACGTATAAGAATAAATTCAGGGACCTCCTTGGGTTGACTAAAGCTGAGGTAGATCGATATGTTACCTCAAAGGGTGTCCGTATGCATGATTTTATGGAGCGTAACATAAATAGGGAAGACCCTTCTTTGTCATATGTTGCAAGGCGTAGGGTCTTTGGGTTTGCCTTTTGCATGGTTATATTTTCCAAGGGCACATTGACAAGGAGATGAGAGGGGATCCCCTTTTCTTGAGCTTGGTGGAGCAAATGGAGCTGCGCAAGAACCTAGCTTGCCTTTGCCTAGGAGAGATCATTGTTGGCCTTGATAATAGAAAGGCTAAGCGCGAGCTTCCATATCTGGGGAGTCCCGTCATCTTGCAAGTAAGAACTCTTCCTTTCTTGCCCTTCCTTCTTTTTTTGTCTTCTTTCGTCTTTCTTTTTTTTCTTTCTTTTTTTGTCTTTTTTTTTGTCTTATCTTTTTTTTTTGACATTCTTGCTTGATTGCTACAGATATGGTTGATGGAGTGCTTGCGATTAATCGAACCCCCAGTTAATGTTCAAGGATATCGTGCGCGGTCGATTACCATGACGACCATGCTCTATATGGTTGACTTCACCAGGATTCCCAACTATTGGGAAAATAAGCTGAAAGGTGAAGGCGGCCCGTTGATCTGATGGCCTGTGCCATGGTGGAATCTAAGGACTGTTACTGGGTCATCATCTTTGGACCCAATTCAGTCACTTCGTATTCCTGGTTTGGAATTCATGGTATGCATTTTTCCGGAAAGACTGGTGATACAAGTGGGCCTTAGGCAGAGGATCCCGAAACTTGATACTGTTCCCCATACTGCCTTGGCTCATGCCGTAGAGTCTTGTGGGGAGTGGGCCACGAGATGAATACAAAGGAATATGTGCTTCATACCCTCTCCTGTTGGCTCTCTTTAGGTATCTGACTCATATCTGAGATGGAGAAAGGTTACTACTCCAGAATAGCGCGATAAGCTAAGGAAACACGAGCCTGTGGATTGCAAGATCTATGAATCTGGTAAGGAAAGGTCGAAATACTTGACTGAAGGGGAGGAAGAAGTCGGATTCCTAGTCACGCATCCAGCAAAGAGGTCGAGAACTAATACTGCTGCAAGGGTGGTGATAGATAGACATGGGAACGCAAGACCGCGAGAAAGACCTTTGATAATTAGGTCTGAGGTAACGCAAGAGCGTTCGGCTCGCGGTCTAGACAAAAAGTGTGAGAAAGATGACAAAGGCAAAGGGAAGATGAAAGAGTAGCCTTAATAAGTTTTTTATTATGTAGTATTATTATTATTTTTGAGTTGTAATAAAAGATGGGATTTTAGAATCCTAGCTTATCTTTATTTAGGCATTTTATAATATGTAAGATACTATTATTATTTTTGGAATAATGAATAAAGGTCAAGTTACTTAAGAAACTAATGTTTTTCTTTATAATATTCTTATCGAATTTCAAATGCAAATGCAAATGCAAATGTCCATTTATTCACATTTTCAATAATAATAGCTTGGTTGAATCCTGTGAAGGATTGCTTACGTATTCATTTAGAAAAAATAAAATCAAACCCTACGCGTAGTTCGAGGAAATGCAAAAGAATAATTGTTCGATTCAAGAGCTTGTAATGAACTTATAAAAAGGTGGCGTGTGCCTTGCTTACTCCTAAAAGAAATACAATTCAATTTATTTGATGACATGAGGATTATCCAAATGTCAAAATGCAAGAGCATAGCGACATTCAGTTCAACTGGCCTGTGGCCGGTTTTATTCCGTCTCGCATGAGCGGCACGTGAGGTTCACGCATGCTGCATTTTTTCTAGTGTATACCTAAGGGTAGTATCGTTTTAATTGGTCTAGGTTGGTAGTGTTAGCGAATTCATTCCTGTCTTGTTCTGTGATTTTAACTACACCCCCCCCCCCCCGTGAGAATATGGATTTGACTAAGAAAGGTCTACCCTTGTTAGGTTTGAACTTTCCTCGTGGATCGACAGGTTAGAGAGCTCTGACTGATTTGAGCATTAAATCCCCTTCTTTGATGTTTCTGGGCTTAACTTGTTTGTTGAATGCTAGTTTGATACCTACTTGGTATGTCTGTACTTTGTGTAATGCACGCAGTCTACGTTTATCCAAGAGGACGAGTTCATCATATCTATCCCTCTTCCAATCAGCTTCTGGGATCTGACTTTCTATGAGAATACGCAGAGATGGGATTTCTAGCTCTACTGGCTGTACAACTTCCATTACATAGGATAAATAGAAAGGGGTGGCACCAGTGGGTGTCCTAACTGAAGTGCGATAGCCCCACAATTTGAAGGGTATCTTGCTTGGCCAATCACGGTAAATGTCGATCATTTTCTTGAGGATTGTGACGACATTCTTATTAGCTGCCTCTAACGTGCCATTAGTTTGAGGCCGATAAGCCGAGGAATGATGATGCGTGATCTTGTATTTGGCTAGCAACTGCTCAATCTTTGCTTGGAAGTGTGATCCATTGTCACTGATGATTTCGTGTGGGCAACCATATCGACAGATGATATTGGTTTGTATAAACTTTGCCACATTTTTAGCAGTAAGACTAGTGTAGGATGCTGCTTCAACCCACTTATTGAAATAGCCGATAGCTACCAAAATGAAACAGTGACCTCCTGTTCCAGCTGGAGTGATCTTTTCGATGATGTCGATTCCCCAAGCAGAAAATGGCCAAGGAGAGGTCATGGTGTAAAGCAACGAGGGAGGAACATGCTGGACATTACCAAATATCTGGCAATTGTGGAAGTGTCAGACGTATTTAATACAATATGACTCCATAGTCGTCCAGTAATATCCTAGACGTGAGATTTTCTTTGCCATCATGGTGTGGGAAATATCGGTATATTTCATACATGAAATTTAAGGATTATAACGAAATTATAATATATGAAATACGAGTCATAAACGAAATGCATAAAGATTAGAATTAACCTTCGGTCCTAGCAATATGGCCTAAGAACAAATATCAAGATGATATTCTCCTAATTGTTGCACCCAAGATGCTCTGAGAAATGCCTTTGCTTGTGCTAGAATAAACACCAAAAATTACTGCTAATTTTGTTGTGTATGTTATGAATGATGAATCATGTAGAGAAGAGGAGTTTATAACTTACACAACAAAATTATCAGTAATTTTTGGTGTTCATTCTAGCACAAGCAAATGCATTTCTCAGAGCATCTTGGGTGCAATAATTAGGAGAATATCATCTTGATATTTGTTCTTAGGCCATATTGCTAGGACCGAAGGTTAATTCTACTCTTTATGCATTTTGTTTATGACTCGTATTTCATATATTATAATTTCGTTATACTCCTAAAATTTCACGTATGAAATCCTTTAGGTGTGAATTTTAGGGACCAGTTGATCACCGCCATTAAAATGACAATAAAGTCAAACTTCTAGCAAGCCAACCGTTATTGATAAACGTTAATCAACTGATAAGAATACTAAGTATACCCTGTGAACCTGTAAGAGATTTATACTAGTTACCACACTAACTGTAGAGGACACTAGCTCCAACAATCTCCCACTTGTCCTTACAAGTATATGTGCGATAACCGATTCTCATATTTAAAATTTCCCCCACTCAATGTAAAACAATTTGGAAAGTCCGTTGATAGGTGAATATTTGTATGATTTTAACCCCCATTTGAGCTCGGTTTTGTATGTCATTTGTGCTTTGTTAAGCCACTTTATGAGCTAATATCGTGTTCTAGGCAAATTCCTATGTTCTAACCTGTTTTGTAGGGAAAGTGACGTTTCTGCGCCCTTTTTCTATATTCTCGAGCATTTGCCTAGAACCCGACGATTTGAAGAAGCAAGCTTGACCAAGTCAAAAGCATTTCAAGAACGTTCACTAATCCAAAAGAGAGAAGAAGTAAAGACGATGTCGCAGTTGTCGGAAGATCAACCAGTTAGGCGAAGAATCCATCGCTTTACATCAAACCCTATCAACAAACCCGACTCAAGAGGTCAAGGGGGATGTTGGAAGTCAAGTCATATGCAAGGGGAGATGAAGCGAGAGTCAAAGGACCTAGATGACAACTTACCCGATCGGGTAAGTGTGTACCCGATCGGGGATCCCTGCTGCTTCGAGCAAATTGCTTCAACTTCCTTCTTTTGTCATATATGTTCAATGCTCGAACCCTTCCCCACGAAACCCTAATGCTATATAAAGGATGCTCCAGCCACACAACAACACACAATCCTCTTCACACATCTCTTCTATATCCTCTTTAGAATAATCTTTTCTTTTCTCTTTAGTTTACAAATTCTAGTTTAGATCATTTTCTTCTTCTTCTTTTCATCTTTAGTTCTTAGTTTATTTCTGTCCTTTCTATATCAAAATTTTAGCTTAGATCAATAAGAATTTCAATCTTTGTAATCTACTTTGTTGGGTACAAGTGTTGCAATTCAAGGAACGATTATTCTATACAAGGGATTTCTATTATTGTTATCGCTTTCGTTGTTGATCGTCACCTAGGTATTTCTATTTTATCTCTTGTTTTAAGTCCATATTGTTTTCTATTTTGATTGTTATTTTCCATACATATTATCTTAGATTCATCTTTGTATTGTTATAACCGTAATTTCATTTCTTAGATTATCAATTAGCGCGTCGTTATTATCGCCACATAGAGAGTCTTAAACTATTGTCAAAATCAACTAAACATGTCTATCCTAGTTTTCATTATCACCATCATCTTAGATATAAACATTATCATGAGTGAGTAGTCACCTTTCTAGGGTGTAGGGTAGTCATGTTAGATTGATTAAAAGATGTTAATTGGATAAAAGAAATTGTGCCTTTAAAACATTGTGTCTATGCATGTTTGGACTATAACGATAGTTGACGATTCCTGATCAAAATCATTGACTAGCATGGAATTCTTTTCCAAGGTAGAGATACGAGAATTGAATAGACAAAGCATGACATGGTGGATTAAGACCTAGTAAATTGCCTAAAAGCCTGCTAGACCATCTGATCTATGATTGTAATGAACACATTATTCTTACCAACTCACAATGAATTATTTGCATGTCCTAAATCCAATTGCATCAATATATTAATCTAAATGTGTGAACCTACTTCCCTAGATGCTTCTCACTATTGTTAATTCATCATTTGCTTTATTGCTTTCATCTTCAATTGCTTTTATTTTGTTTTCATTTATGCTTTTTGTTAGTTTAGACATCATAATCCCAAAACCCAGAAACTCGTTAGATAAAACTCAATTGCGAGACAGTTCAAATTCTATAGGAAACACCATCTCCCTGAGGATCGACCCCTACTTCCCTAATTACATTAATTTGTTATTAGCCTAGTTTGGGTAATTTATCTTTGTATCGGGCTCGCGACAAGCACGATCATCCGTATTCACAAAGGTCGTATTTTACAAGTGAACAATATCAAGAGCGGTTTTCCCGACTAGAGAGTAAGTGGCCCTGAGAAATAACAAAACCTGATAAAGGTTGGATATTTTCTTCAACTCGAATCCTGCAGATACAAGCACAGTATGAAATGACCCAGTAAAAATCTTTTTCGCCTCCTGTTACGGTCGACCATGAGAAAGAAACTAAAGTCACCCAAAAACTGCCTTAATCTCAAGAGACAATCGATAGTCAAAAGAATCGACTCTAGGAACACTATGGACGTACAATCCACGACCTGGCACTGAATGTTTATACACATTTAGGACTCCATAACGTTGTCACGATGTCCTACGAGGTATCTTTATAACTCGCATCTGTGATCGATCAGTCAATCGTTTGACTTATGGCTCGTTGAACCCACCATCAATCAACTTCACAATATAATTGCCAGAGTTATCGGCTCATGTGGCGATTACGGACCAAAACAAATATAATGTAATTCAGTTCACTTTGTGGCGTTCAATGTTGTCGTACAATCCACATGAAAAACAAAATATGAATCAATACGATGATGTTATAAATAGTATATGAAAAAGAGACATTTATCTAATCCATATAAACAGCTACTACAACTCAGGAACACATTTAATTCCCATGGAGATAATGTGCCCTTCATGCTTATCATATTTTAACGGCTTAGTGAAAGGGTCCGTGAGGTTATCATCCGAAGCAATCTTGTCTATCGCTATCTCCTTTTGCTCCACGTAATCTCGGATCATGTGAGCCTTCCGAAGTACATGTCTAGACTTGTTGCTAGACTTAGGCTCCTTAGCTTGGAAGATGGCACCTCTATTATTACAATAGATGGTGATTGGGTCATTCGAACTAGGAACTACGGTTTGTCCTTGTAAGAACTGACGCATCCATATAGCTTCCTTTGCAGCTTCCGAAGCGGCATAGTACTCGGACTCAGTTGTAGAATCTGCTATAACACTTTGTTTGGAACTTTTCCAACTGACCGCAGCGCCATTAAGAGTAAAGACGAATCCAAACTGAGATTTCGAGTCATCTCGATCCGTTTGGAAGCTAGCATCTGCGTAACCGATTGCGCATAGCTTAGTATCTCCTCTATAAGTCAATACCCAATCCTTAGTCCTTCGTAAGTACTTAAGGATATTTTTAACAGCCATCCAATGTATTTCACCTGGATTGCCTTGGTACCGACTCGTCATACTAAATGCATATGCCACGTCTGGACGTGTGCATATCATGGCATACATGATCGATCCTATGGCTGATGCATAAGGAACACGACTCATGCGCTCGACCTCTTCCGATGTCTTGGGTGCCTGAGTTTTACTCAAATGCATCCCAGAAATCATTGGATGGTACCCCTTCTTGGAGTTGGTCATGCTGAATCTTTCAAGAATCTTATCTATATAAGACTCCTGACTGAGTGATAACATCCGTCGTGATCTATCTCTATAGATACGGATCCCCAAGCTTACAATGTGATTTCTCATCCTCAAATCTTAATACTACAAGAATAATTATAAATTCCCAAATCACAAATATTACCAAACACAAGGTGATGAGAGAACAATTCAAATCATGTAGCTCAACTTAACTCAAAATGTAACGATCTTCACTTATGAAAATATTCCTCAAACTTGGATCACCAATCCTAATTACCATAAGGCGAAGTTATTTTTAGGATCCAACATTTAAAGACGCCAAATTCCCAAAAAGATATTTAAGGCAGCTATTATAATATTCAACAAAAGAGAACTATCATTTCAATAAACTCGAACCTCTAAAATCTAAAGCCACAAGGAGAGTACATTACCACCTTTAAGGTTCAACCTAAGGTTTAACTTCAAATCCTATGATCAAAATCAATACAAAACTAGCCCGACTAAACGGGTAGGTACCATAGCCCAAGCATCCTCAAAACACAATTCACTAACTCTTTACCCCAGTTAACAAGACAACTACCTCACAAGAGAATAGAGAATGCAACTACGAGATATGAAACACTAGGAAATCTCAAGGAAGGAATGCAAGTACTTCACAAGTCCACGAAACTTCTTCTTTCAAACCTACGGCGATAACCAAAACAACTTATCCCTTGAATAAATATTTCTCACAAGGGACCACCTTACAGGAAATCATTAAAATAGGGTCCAACTAAATACGACGAATAAACTACTTCCCAATTCATCCATTCTTTCACATAACACGGATTCCCAAAATCAAAATTGCAACTCAAGAATAATAACATTTCATCCAAATTTAATTCGGCCAAAATAAAAAAAAACAGAAAAATCAAATTTTTTTTTATATTAAGCTACGGCCTGATTTTTTTTTTTTAATTTTAATTTGATGTTGCTAATATTTCAAGATCGGTACAATTATCAACATTTAATCAGTATTAAACATTGATACAAACTAGATGATTCAATTTAACATTTTAAAATGAATATCTAAATCATGATTAAATCGATTATCTTAATATTTGACTAATCATAATTGATTTGAACATCATTAAAATCAATGAATCATGATGCAAAACAACAATTTCACATCATGTATACCGAAAATATATAGCAAAAACAAATGTTCATTAACATTCAAAACAATTTCCATTTACATTCTAATTTAATCCTTATTAAATTAAAACATCTACAAATTTATCATATTGTCATCTTAAAATATTAAAACAACAATATCAATAAATCAAATGAAAACAAGAATCAAAATATAAAAAAAACCAGCCGAGAAAAAAAAAAAATTACGCGGCCAAAAAAAAAATTCCAGCACAAGCAACAATTGCTAGGACAAACTTAGCTAATAACTTACACAACAAAATTAGCAGTAATTTTTGGTGTTCATTCTAGCACAAGCAAAGGCATTTCTCAGAGCATCTTGGGTGCAACAATTAGGAGAATATCATCTTGATATTTGTTCTTAGGCCATATTGCTAGGACTGAAGGTTTCCTCAAACTTGGGTCACCAATCCTAATTACCATAAGGCGAAGTTATTTTTAGGATCCAACATTTAAAGACGCCAAATTCCCAAAAAGATATTTAAGGCAGCTATTATAATATTCAACAAAAGAGAACTATCATTTCAATAAACTCGAACCTCTAAAATCTAAAGCCACAAGGAGAGTACATTACCACCTTTAAGGTTCAACCTAAGGTTTAACTTCAAATCCTATGATCAAAATCAATACAAAACTAGCCCGACTAAACGGGTAGGTACCATAGCCCAAGCATCCTCAAAACACAATTCACTAACTCTTTACCCCAGTTAACAAGACAACTACCTCACAAGAGAATAGAGAATGCAACTACGAGATATGAAACACTAGGAAATCTCAAGGAAGGAATGCAAGTACTTCACAAGTCCACGAAACTTCTTCTTTCAAACCTACGGCGATAACCAAAACAACTTATTCCTTGAATAAATATTTCTCACAAGGGACCACCTTACAGGAAATCATTAAAATAGGGTCCAACTAAATACGACAAATAAACTACTTCCCAATTCATCCATTCTTTCACATAACACGGATTCCCAAAATCAAAATTGCAACTCAAGAATAATAAGATTTAATCCAAATTTAATTCGGCCAAAATAAAAAAAAAAACAGAAAAATCCAATTTTTTTTTTTATATTAAGCTACGGCCTGATTTTTTTTTTTTTAATTTTAATTTGATGTTGCTAATATTTCAAGATCGGTACAATTATCAACATTTAATCATTATTAAACATTGATACAAACTAGATGATTCAATTTAACATTTTAAAATGAATATCTAAATCATGATTAAATCGATTATCTTAATATCTGACTAATCATAATTGATTTGAACATCATTAAAATTAATGAATCATGATGCAAAACAACAATTTAACATCATGTATACCGAAAATATATAGCAAAAACAAATGTTCATTAACATTCAAAACAATTTCCATTTACATTCTAATTTAATCCTTATTAAATTAAAACATCTACAAATTTATCATATTGTCATCTTAAAATATTAAAACAACAATATCAATAAATCAAATGAAAACAAGAATCAAAATAAGAAAAAAACCAGCCAAGAAAAAATAACAATTACACGGCCAAAAAAAAAATTCCAGCACAAGCAACAATTGCTAGGACAAACTTAGCTAATAACTTACACAACAAAATTAGCAGTAATTTTTGGTGTTCATTCTAGCACAAGCAAAGGCATTTCTCAGAGCATCTTGGGTGCAACAATTAGGAGAATATCATCTTGATATTTGTTCTTAGGCCATATTGCTAGGACCGAAGGTTAATTCTAATCTTTATGTATTTCGTTTATGACTCGTATTTCATATATTATAATTTCGTTATAATCCTTAAATTTCATGTATGAAATATACCGATATTTCCCACAAGGGGTATCAGAGCATTATATTGACTAACCTTTTAGTCATATACATCGACTAACCTTGTAGTCAAATAAGGCACCAATATGATTATATTTTTCATATAATCATATCTCTCAAACACATCCTTTAGGTATGACTTTTAGGGACCAGTTGATCACCGCCATTAAAATGACAATAACGTCAAACTTCTATCAAGCCAACCGTTATTGATAAACGTAAATCAACTGATAAGAATACTAAGTATACCCTGTGAACCTGTAAGAGATTTATACACGTTATCACACTAACTGTGGAGGACACTAGCTCCAACACATGGGCCCACTCATGTGAAGACCGCATTCTCCATCATGAACTTCTTCCATTACTTTTCGTGCCTGGGAACGATGAAGGCAACGCAAGACAATACCAAGAGGTGTTCTTCTGTACAATTCTCCTTGCATAGGGAGGTATTGAGAGGCTAGTAAGCGTATTGCGCGTTGTCCCCTATTATTTATCTTTGGTGGGTATGTACCGTTGAGTTTGAAGTTTAGAAGGCTTGGAACGAGGGTTCCTCTGGATTCTCTTCTTCGTCCGTAAGTCCGTACACATAGGCCGGTTCTGACTTTCGTTCGATGCATAGAAGCATGTTGATCATGTTCTCTGGCATGCTGATCAAGGCTGCAAGCTTCGCAAGAGCATGTGCAAATTAATTCTCTTCACGAGGTAGATGTAGATAAGTGACTTGATCAAAGAACTGGGCAACTTGATCTATTCTGGCGTGATAGGGTGCTAGACTTTCACTTCGAATTTTCCATGATCCCGTGATCTGGTTGATTATGAAGGAGGAGTCTCCATGAACTCGAAGATTCTTAATGCCTAGACTAAATGCCGCTTGTAAACCAATAAGGCAAGCTTCGTATTCTGCTGCGTTATTTGTCACCTCGAAGTCGAGTTTGACAGATAGTGGTCTATGCTCGCGTTCAGGAGAAGTGAGAAACACTCCCACTCCGAACCCTCTTAAATTCGATGCACCATCAAAGTAAAGGTCCCAGGAGTCTATACATGTTTTTAATATATCTTCGTCTGGAAATGACCACATATCTATTGTTTGGGTGTCGTTGATAGGATTGTCTGCGAAAAACTCAACGACGACACGTCCTTTTATGACTTTCAGAGGTACATATTTGACATGGAACTCGGAGAGCATTAAGGTCCATCTTGCTAGACGTCCGTTGAGTACGGGTTTCTCCAAGAGGTATTTGATGGGGTCCATTTTGGAGTACACCTTGACCGAGTAGCGCAGCTAAGTATGTAATGATGTAGCTTCTTTGTTGCCCACACAAGAGCGAGGCATGTCTTTTCGAGAGGTGTGTATTTGCACTCATATTCTAAGAACTTCTTACTAAGGTAGTAGATGGCTCGTTCTTCTTTCCCGACAGTTTGTGCGAGCATAGCCCCCATGGCCGTTTTTGTGACTGTGAGATATAAACCCAGAGGTTGATCTCGTTGGGGAGGCATTAACACTTGTGGTTTTGCTAATATCTTCTTGATCATGTCGAATGCCTTTTGGCAATCATTATCCCACATGGTATGATATGTTTTCTTTAGCTTTTTGAAAATAGGTTCACAAATCATAGGGAGTTTTGATATGAACCGACTCACATATTGTACTTTGCCCAAGAAACCTCTAACTTCCTTCTCTGTTTGGGGTTGTGGCATTTCGATTAAGGCCTTGATCTTGGATGGATCAATTTCTATTCCCCTCTGACTGAAGACATGTCCTAGGAGTTTGCCTGAAGTTACTCCGAATGCACATTTGATAGGATTGAGCCTCATGTTGTATTTGCGCAATCTGAGAAAGAACTTGCGAAGATTATTGATATGCCCTTTCCTGTCTTCGGAGTTGATAATCATATGATCTATGTATACCTCCACTTCTTTATGCATCATGTCATGAAATAACGTAGTTGCAGTACGTTGATATGTAGCTCCAGCATTAATTAGTCTAAATGGCATAACTGTGTAGCTGTATGTGCCCCATGGAGTGACGAAAGCTGTTTTATGCATGTCTTCTCCGGCCATTTTTATTTGGTTATACCCGACATATCCATCCATGAAGGATAACAATGCGTGATCTGCTATGTTATCTACCAATATGTCAATATGCGGTAGAGGGAAGTCATCCTAGGGACTTGCGTTGTTTAGGTCTCTGAAATTAATACAAACCCGGATTCGTCCATCCTTTTTGGGTACGGGAACTACGTTAGCCACCCAGTTAGAATACTCGGAAACTTTAATGAATCCGGCCGTGAATTGTGAAAGTCCTAGACCTCTAATTAGACTCCTCTAAGTAGTTCATTAAATTACATTAACTTAATGATTTAGGATCTAGTTATCATGCATGCAAATACAAAAGCATAAAAGAAAAGATAAGACAAAAACATCCTTAAATTGGGAATTTTCGGTTCAATATGGGCACAATAACAACTCCTTCTTATTGTTCTTGAGCATTGGCTAGACTTGTCGCGAGTCTCCAAATTAGTATTTTTAACTACTACAAACGCAAACTAATAGTAAGTGTAAGTAGAGGTCGATCCCACAAGGAAGGTGTTTTGTTTATTAAATGTGTGTAAAAGTATTTAACTAAAGGGGGGTTTTGATATGTTGATGTTCTAAGTTTACTAAAACAAAAATGAAATGTAATATAAAGACCATATAATAATTGAAAGTGTATAACAAAAATGAGAATGATTCTTGGACCAAGTAATTTCCACCAACAAGTTATGAATTGATGATTGACTCTTCTACTCTATTTCAATATTGAGTACTTTGCTAAGAAGTTGTTGACTTCTAATTCCACTTATGAATGATTATTAGTTACAAGCGTAAACAAATATTCCTTACAATATCGTCAATTTAGTCAAGCGCTCAATTGTATCGAGATTGTAGATTAAAGCGATGGAATTTAGCAAAGATAAACGAATGAAGAAAACAAGCGTTGCTTCACTTTGGTTCATACAAATTTCGTCCTTTATAACTCAACGGTGATGAAAGCATACGAATTGATGAAATTATAATTGCTACAATGGAATAGATAAACAAACAAAAGATTCATTCATCTAATCTAGCAATGGCTAATTAACTGATGGCAACTAGTTGATCATTCTAGGTGCATAATTGACAAACCAACAATAATGCAAACTAAATTTGATACTCTAAAAAAAAATGAAATAGAAATAGAATAAGTGTCTTACAATTCAAACTAACTTGGCTTCAAAAACTTGTTCCAAGATTTAGAACTTAGCCTTCCATACAAAATAACTAAAACAAACTAGAAATTGAAAGTATTTTCTATGTATTATGATGATTAAAAGATGGAAGAAGATATGTCTAAAGTGATCAACAATCCCTCCTTTTATAGGTCTTCAAAGAGCATCTTCATAAATCCTAATAAAACCTCATAAAGTATGAGCATAATGGCTGAGTTAAAGAAGAATTAGAAGAGTCATCGGAATCCAATGCTCAGCCTCTCCACCCAGCTAGCTAGTAGCTGCGCCACGCAGCTAGCCGCTCCTCGCAGCCTGCATTTCTTCTCTTTTACGCATTTTGACTCATTGTTTTGGGCTTTGACTTGCAAGAAAATCAACACTCTCATGACATCCTTAGCCCAATACTAACCTCTAAAGAAACCCTTCTCCACTCATAGCAAGAAATCAATCCAATTACCCCATTAAAACACACAAGTCCATTACCAAACCAATACTCAAGACATAAGCACTAAAATCCCCAAATATGCTTCTTAACCCATCATTTAATTATCAAAATAACCTTATTAACCCTACTAAACTAGACTAATCAAACTCTCCCACGCTTAGACCTTTAATCGTCCTCGAGTAAAACTCAAGGATAAGTCAAAGGGAACCCTCACCAAGGTCTATATAGCGAAACGTGAGTAGCTTGCTCCAACTCTAAACACCACAATTAATCACTACTACTCCAACCATCTCTCAATACTTAATCCCTCCGAGTAGGTACATGGTCTCAACAAAGTGCACGTCCAAATCTTAAAATAATGACCATGTGACCCAAGTTCCCAAACGATAAATCAAAACACAAAGACACAATGTATTTTAACTCATCACACTTCACCACCCAACCCCCCTTATTACTTCAAATGATTAAATCCCGAACCATCCTTCAAACCTCCTTATGTCGCCAACTCCAAGGTACATCAAGTAATCAAGTAACTCTTTTTTTTTTTTTTTTTTTTTTCCTATTTCCTCATTTTGCCTAGATCGCCCGCCCTTGCGGGTTTTGATCTAGCTTTTATTCCTTACACTACTCTCATGGCACGCATCTCAATTCTTCATTTTACCCGGAGTGCCCTTTTGGGGTTTCACTCCGTCCTCGGCCATTTCACCCAATCTTGCCTATGCGCCCGCCCTTGCGGGTTTTCGCCTAGCCGGGGGGTTTTTTTTTTCTTCTTCTTCTTTTTTTTTTAACAAAATAAAATATATACAACATGGAATTCCCTCCCCCACGCTTAATTTTCACATTGCCCTCAATGTGAGAAACAACAAAAAGTAAGACATGGAAAAGAGAAAGAAAAAAACATACCAAACCCTTATATGTCACCTTACTCATCTCCTTAATACCAAAAGCTTTTCTCAACCCCACATAAGTCAAAGAATGAGGCTTTCCTTTCAAACGAAAGGTGATTTTAGGAGTTTTATTGGACTCTCCCGACAATGACAACAATGCACAACAAAGAACAATTCTAAGTGCTCAAGAACAACAACAAAGCTTACTTACAACTCCAAATCGCCCTCAACAAGGAACAACCTCAACAAATTCAATCACAAAATCAATAAAACACACACAAAACTCAAGCAACAATGATAATTCCGTTAAATTAAAGCGAGAATGAAAATTCAAGCATAAAATTAAAAGGAAGAGACAAAGTATGAAATGTTTACCCAAAAGATAAGAAATTTACCTCTTTATGATGAGTAATGATATTGTAATCTCCTTATTGCTGAAAATTGACCCAAAAACCGAACCTTGCAACACCCAAAATTCGAAATTTCTGAAACCCCAATGGTAGGGTTTCAAATTTCCGAAGATGGCTACTAATCTTGAAAGAAAGCAATGGAAATTGGTCGATATATGAATTAAGGATGAACTGATTTGGTGTGAGGAAAGGGATTTTCGATTGAGAACAAGCAAAATTCGTCCGTTCACGAGTTCTTGTTTTTTTTTTTCGTTTGTGTCGGACACTAAAGGAGAAAGAAGAAGAAGAAGAAGGCGAGTTGGGCTTCAGTTTCGGCCGCGTGGGGCGGCACTATGCCGCGTGGGGCGGCTAGAAAAACAGAGAGGGGAGCCGCGAGGTGGCTGCTGTTCGCGGCTGTCAAGGGAATTCTTGTTTTGATTTTTTTTTTTTTGGAAATAAAGGAGGATATGTTGATCAAACGAGCAAAAGAGAGCATCCAAACTTGCAATTGCGCTCTCATCATCATCCTTTTAGCATCAATTGGTGGAATCAAACTACTTTATTCAAAATCAAATGCACACATTAAAACATTAAAACCGGGTTGCCTCCCGTAAGCGTTGGTTTAACGTCCCGCACGACGCATGTTCAAGCTTAAGAACCAAGTATGGGGTCACACAGCACTACCCCTTCAATAAGCAAATATCATTCAATTAAGAGCGGAACATGTCAATGCTCTTAGGAGAAGATCATACAAGCTATCAACAGAATTGGTTAAGACTTTATAACAACTTGTAATAAAAAGAAACCATACACAACTCATAATAATATAAGCATGTACAACATACTCATCATGTCCTTTGGGTAATTCAAAAATAATCACAAAGTCATGGTATGTTTCTTTATAAAATTGGGTCATCTTAACCAAGTTGCTCTTTTCCGCACTCCAATAAAAAGTGTTATCCAAATCCCATAAGATATCACCCAAGTCACCGCCCAAGGCTTCGTCATCAAATTGCAGGGGTAAGTTAAAATCTACTTTAGGTTCACTATAAGACAAAGTGAAATCAAAGTCATTACTCTCTCCCTCATTATAAATTTGAGTACTCGCATCATGAATAAGAGACATAGATAGGGTAATCATTATTTTTCACAATATCACTTGGACTCGATTCAAACCTCGGTGAGGTGTCAAAGTAAGGATCAAGATTAAGAGTAGAAGTGGTCATTTCTAATTGTCGGGAATTCTCCACCAAAAGATCAAGAACATCCCATTTTTCTTCGTGTCTTAAATTTAAGAACTCACCCTCACATTCTACTTGCAAATATATTTGAGTCTCTTGGTTGAAATTATAGAAAACTCCAATCCAAATTCCTTGACTCTTGGCTAGATATAGGTGTTCTAACAAATACTCTTCTAGCCTTTCAAAATAGTGATGAAGTAATTCATGCTCTTGTTGGGGGAAATCAAAAAACATTTTCTAAACTAAAAGACAAAAGACCCTTAATTAAAACAATATTAACAACAAATATTTACACAAGTACACAAAAAAAAACAATTGTCTTCCCTAGCAACGGCGCTAAAATTTGGCTAGACTTGTCGCGAGTCTCCAAATTAGTATTTTTAACTACTACAAACGCAAAGTAATAGTAAGTGTAAGTAGAGGTCGATCCCACAAGGAAGGTGTTTTGTTTATTAAATGTGTGTAAAAGTATTTAACTAAAGGAGGGTTTTGATATGTTGATGTTCTAAGTTTACTAAAACAAAAATGAAATGTAATATAAAGACCATATAGTAATTGAAAGTGTATAACAAAAATGAGAATGATTCTTGGACCAAGTAATTTCCACCAACAAGTTATGAATTGATCATTGACTCTTCTACTCTATTTCAATATTGAGTACTTTGCTATGAAGTTGTTGACTTCTAATTCCACTTATGAATGATTATTAGTTACAAGCGTAAACAAATATTCCTTACAATATCGTCAATTTAGTGAAGCGCTCAATTGTATCGAGATTAAAGATTAAAGCAATGGAATTTAGCAAAGATAAACGAATGAAGAAAACAAGCGTTGCTTCACTTTGGTTCAAACAAATTTAGTCCTTTATAACTCAACGATGATGAAAGCATACGAATTGATGAATTATAATTGCTACAATGGAATAGATAAACAAACAAAAGATTCATTCATCTAATCTAACAATGGCTAATTAACTAATGACAACTAGTTGATCATTCTAGGTGCCTAATTAACAAACCAAAAATAATGCAAACTAAATTTGATACTCTAAAAAAAATAAAATAGAAATAGAATAAGAGTCTTACAATTCAAACTAACTTGGCTTCAAAAACTTGTTCTATGATGTAGAACTTAGCCTTCCATACAAAATAACTAAAACAAACTAGAAATTGAAAGTATTTTCTATGTATTATGATGATTAAAAGATGGAAGAAGATATGTCTAAAGTGATCAACAATCCCTCGTTTTATAGGTCTTCAAAGAGCATCTTCATAAATCCTAATAAAACCTCATAAAACCTCATAAAGTATGAGCATAATGGCTGAATTAAAGAGGAATTAGAAGAGTCGTCGGAATCCAATGCTCAGCCTCTCCACGTAGCTAGCCTCTCCAAGCAGCTAGCTAGTAGTCGCGCCACGCAGCTAGCCGCTCCTCGCAGCCGGCTTTTCTTCTCTTTTACGCATTTTGACTCAGTGTTTTGGGCTTTGACTTGCAACAAAATCAACACTCTCATGACATCCTTAGCCCAATACTAACCTCTAAAGAAACCCTTCTCCACTCATAGCAAGAAATCAATCCAATTACCCCATTAAAACACACAAGTCCATTACCAAACCAACACTCAAGACATAAGCACTAAAATCCTCAAATATGCTTCTTAACCCATCATTTAATCATCAAAATAACCTTATTAAACCCTACTAAACTAGACTAATCAAGCATGGAATTAGTGGATGATCCTCTATAAAACAACCTCCAAAGTAGAAGGTCTCCTTCTTGTTGCACCCAAGATTAAACCCAAATAATCTTACCTTATTATTAACTAGATAATAAGTAAGACATTATACTACTAATATTATTGTATTACTACACTAGTAATATGATATGAATATTAGTTTGCATGTGAGTTTTTGAGAGATGTTGAGTTTAGAAAGAGAAGTAAGAATAAGCATAAGAATCAAGTGTTTAAAAATGAACAACAATTGTTCTATTTATAGGCCTTTTGGCCGGCACCCATGAGTTACAAATGAGCTCTATTTTGCTTATTTTATTCACATGGATAATTGTAGTGTATGAGATTGTATAATGATAATAATCATGTGTCATATATGTCATAATCATATGGTGGAGTGTGGAATTAGTAGAGAACAATCATCATTGATCTCCACTACAGAAAATCCGGCCTCCACATGTGTTATGTGGTCCATTTTGATTTTTGATATTTGTCCCACAAATACTTATAATCATATGTTTAATTATCTTGTATAATGAAGTGTTAATTTGATCATATAACAATTATATGACACAAACTAATAAACAATATGTACTTAACTTTTAAGTGATATTTTACCATTATATCAATATATAATGGATTCCACAATGCCCAGTTAATTTATTTTACAACTCCTTGTAAATATAATTAACTAATTACCTCTACCTCAAAATATATGCATAATCTCAACTAATTTAATAAATTAACGATTAATCACTAAATTAAATCTTATTTAATCGTATTAAAATAAGACGTAAAATTTATTCAGTCAGTTATCGTATAATTGACTAATAAACTTAAGTGGAATGAGTTCCTAACTCAATTTCCAATAAATAATTCTCGTAACTAAACGTACATATCAAATATATGTAATGCCCTAATTAAACTGTATCGTATACAAATAATTAGTATTCTATTTGGGTTTCATCCTATAGGTGTGACCTAAAGGGATCAGTTGATCACCGTCGTCATACGACAATAACGTCAAACTCTAGTCAGCTGAGCATTACCGATTTACGTTAATCAACTGACGTGGAGTATCAAAATATACTAATCTTGCCACGTATATTCCAAATGAGATTTATTATATAAATGCACTATTGTAGAGGACACTTACTCCAGCAATCTTCCACTTGTCCGATACAAGTTATGCATGCAGCAACACTATTGCGGAGGACTCCTCCTCCTACAATTTTCCCATTTGTCTCGACAAGTTGTGTGCTACCGATTCTCTTGTCTCTTTTGCGTCACATCCTCCCACTCATCGCAAGGTGTCTTACAGGTCGCACTTGCGACTGAAAAATTTAAATAGAGTGGTTTTCTCGATCTGGGAAAGTAACTGTCTGACCGGAAAATCTACCAGAGATCTATTCCGAGCGTGGCCACGCATTTCCAGTTACTACTCTTGAGTGGCCCGAAGATGTTAATACCCAACGTGGGTGGATAATTCATGTTGACCCATCTTACACTGTATGATGCAGATCATCATGACCCAGAAGATGTCCATCGGCCTCCTTTAACGGCACGACCTAGGACAAAAACCAAAGTCAATCAGAAACTACACAGACTCAGGTAAATGGTCGCCAGTCTAAAGAATCGACTCATAGGAATAAAATAGAAATCCCCGCCACGACCAGGCTTCAACAATTTTGATAAAGGACTCTATTATGGTCACTGCCCGACAGAGTGTCTCAACAGTCTGTCTATGTAAACGACCAGTCATCTCCATGACCCCATGGTGCTGAACCAACCATCGATCGACTTACAATATAGTCACTTCGAGACGTCACCTAAAATGAATGACTAGGGACAAAACACTAAGTTCATCCTGTTCACTTGAATTGGGTTCAACCATTCTTACAACAAATTCGGATAAACAAAGTATTAAAATTTAGTCAAACTAAATAAAGAAGTTTTTAATGAAACTCTAACAATGAATGCGATTATCTAATATTTGGAAAATTGATACGCTGTCAATAATTTCATATCTTATAATATCCAGCAATTAAGGTACATATTTCAATCCCCATTGAAATGACATGACTATCATGTTCAGCCTGCAAAAGGTGTGGCTAATGGATTAGCAATACTTGCATCTTACTCATCTTTCTGATTGCTATTTCTCTTTGTCTACGTAATCTCATATTACATAAAACTTTCTAAGTACGTGTCTAGGTTTGAATCTAGACTTAGGACTCTTTGCCTAAAAGTAGCTCATACTGTTTTACCAGTATCATGGGATAGGATATACAACTATAGATTTACTTCTAGTCCCTCCAATACTGTCGAATCCAAGCTACTTTCATATGCTTCATCATATGATGCAATGTACTCCATTTCCGTTGTGAAATCTGCAATGATAAACTAAACATTTCCATCGGATACATGACAGTTATATTTGAAAATGTCACTCCTACTTGGAACCTTTCCAATAGTCCTTTCTGTTTGATACTTTTCCAACAGATAAATCTTCTATAAAACACAGCCACTTCGTGATTTCAAATCACTTTGATCAGTTTGGAAACTGAAGTCTGTGTAACCCCTTGCACACAACTCAGTGTTAACTCCAAACACATGGAAAATATCTTTACTCCTTCGCAAGTACTTGAGGATGTTCTTTATGGCTATTAAATGACTCTCACTTGGATTTAATTGCAAATGATTCGTTATGCTCAAAACATGAAAAATGTCGGATTGAGTATACATCACAGCGTTTATAATTGATCCCGCAGCGGAAGCAAAAGGAATTAATTATCATGTGTTCAACTTCCTTGAACTAGTCAAAGATCTTATCAATATAAGAATTTTGACTCAACGCTAATATCCTTTTAGATTTATCTCCATAAATCCATATATCTAAGAAATGTATTCTACTTCTCCAAAAATCTTCCATCATCTAAAATGATCAATATGTCTCCATATATAAGACTGCTGAAAACCACATTACTCCCACTAAATTTCATGTATAAACATAATTCTTCGAGATATCGAGAAATATTTTATGACATGATTGACACACTAATTCCCCAGCTCCGACCGCATCCTCGACCGGAACCTCCTTGATTCCAGCTGCTTCTTCTGTTGGATTCTTATCCGTAATCAGCTGCAGCCATCGTTTCCAACCAAAGAAATGCGGATTTGGTGTCCTTCTCATGCTCACCACAAAAGATGTCGAAACTAGGCCCACAGGAAGCATAATCCCTTGATTTGACGAAAAATAGTCTGATAGTAATGGCTTGCCCCTTCTCTTTAACAAGAAAGGGTACGCTCCTATGCATATGATCCACCAATCCTGGTATTCATCCTTATAAAAGCAAGGGAAAACTTACTTGCTTCACCCGCCACAGGAGATTTCATCCAAGCGCGACTTACTCAAAATGACGTGTAACATCGTTACATAAGTATACTCATGTTTAATAACACGAAAAAATCAACGGAAGGATCCTCGCTCACTAGCTCACATATTGGACAAGCCCCGCTCCCAAGTACCCTCGCGCAAGCCTATTCGTCTTCGAAGAGCCATAAGGGGCCCGCGTCGGGTTCATAAGACCTCCTAAAAAGAAGGATCTATCGCTTGCCGGTCTTGAACAGTTCATTCCCCTTCCTTTAGTCGAGCCCCTTCATTCTCTGTTTTCATGATAACCGAGGGCATTCATCCCAATAATTGCTATGCTCAGTCAAGCGATCTGCCCATCTTCTCTTCCCTGTCGAGCGAGAGAAAGTTATGCTCCGGAGGAGACTCGACCGCCGGTAACCAAGAAAGGCTAAGAAAGCTTTGTCTACCTAATCAGGTACCAACCTTGAGTCATCAGTTGTAACAACCCGAAAAGTACCCGATTTTTCTAGTAAAAATATTTACTAACACTTTTCAGTAGAACTTAAGTTTTTAAAATAGGAATTTTTGTTCCGAGTCTTATTTTGAAATTCCGCGTTCGTATTTGGAATTTTTGAGAGATTTCATGAAAAGACCGTTTTTAGTCATCTTTGACTTTTCTTGACTTTTAAGTCGTCTTTGACTTTTCCTTGACTTTTTAAAGTCGTCATTGACTTTTTCTTGACTTTTAAGTCGTCCTAAACTTTTCTTGACTTTTAAGTCATCTTCGACTTTTCTCGACTTTTCAGTCAACTTTGACTTCCGTTGACTTTTCCCGACTCGTCTCATAAGTATGAAGACCGAAATTTTATTTAAAAAAATAATATTTTTGATTTATTTTTATTTAGATTTATTAAGATTTATCATAATTTAATATAATTATTTTGAATTTATTCGGAATTTAAAGAATAACGTTTACGGTTTTAACCGAACGTCATTTAACTATTCCCGACTCATCGTAAATCCCGTAACAAAATCGAAACTCGACTTTGGCATGAGTCACACGCCCAGGTCAAACGTTTTCCACTCAATTGAGATATTTTAATTGATTCGATTAAAATAATACAAATATCTTAGATATTTGTTACTTTATCGATCCGTCAACGGAGATTACGCAAATCGCGCAAAAACAGACCCGGCAAGCACAAGACCACACGGCTCATTTTCCTCTCTAATAGCCCTTGATATTTTCATTACTTTTGATTACAATATCATAATATCTAGATAACTATTTACTTTATCGATCAATTAACGAAAATTACGCAAAACGCTCGAAATCAGACCGGAAGTCACCATTTCACACGTCTACTTTAGTCCTCTCTTAGGCCTTGATATTTTGATTACTTTTCGTTACAATATCATAATATCTCGATATTTAATTTAATTATCGTAATTTAATCAATTACCGTAATATAATTATTTAACGCGAGTTAATTCCGTAACAACAATTTCAAAATCCGAATCCATATTTCCTCTATAATACACGGCTCCCTCACCCAACATAACTCACCAACAACTTTTCATTTTACAATAAATCAAATAAAGATCAAAATATCACTTTCTTTAATCGTTCTTCGTGTTCTTCGTCGTTCATCATTTGTTCTTCATTGTTCTTGAGCCAAACCTTCATAAAATCTTCATTTCTTAATTAAATCCGTCCTAACTTATAATTCTAGAATCTCCTCCTCGCTCTCCATCTTCACGTACGGTTTATTTTCAATTCCGTCAAAATCGTTTTCAACACTCTAATTATGGAAAATCTATTTTTACTTCTAATAATGTTTTACTTGTCATTTCTTATAGGGGAAGATTTTGAAGACGAGTTTGGTGACTCGTATATATTAGGGGAAGATTAGAAGACGGGTTTCTTAGTTTATACGTCTTATTTTGGTGCTAATTGATTTTTCTAGCTAAGGTAACGATTCCGAGTTACTCGACGAATAGATGTTACATAGCTTTGGTTTTCTTTAGTTTTTGGTTCATCTTTAGTTTTGTTCATATTATTATGATTTTATGATTTTTAGTTAGTAACATGATAAGTTGTTAATTTTATTATGTTGTAGGAATTTTAAATATGTTGGTGTTCTTGTTATATTTTTATGATTTCTTCATGATGATGATTGTTGTATGATGGATGGTTAAATTGGCTGTTAAAATGGGTGTTGATTAATTAAAACATGTTAGAAACAATTGGGTGTTGTTGTAGTGGTGGTGGCCGAAATGGTGGCTGGAAACCGGTCCAAACCAGGCCGGTCCAGGCCGGTTCAGACGGTCCTGGGTTGGTCCTCTGTTGGGTGGTCCCAGGGTTTTTGGTCTTTAGGGTTGTGGTCGATGTTGTGGAATTGTTATTTGTTGGATTTACTAGGTTAATGTACTTATTCTGTTAAGCAGCGGGAAAATAATTAGAAATCGTTTTAGAAATTTAAATGAAAACAAAGAATCCATTTTAGACCCAAACAAGGCCAGTGGGGCCCCAGCGTCCAGGCCCATGTTGGTCCTGCCCAACTATAGTCCGGGGTCCCCTTGGGACTTTGGACGCGTTTTATGAGTTATCGTACATTTTGTATCGTGTTTTGTAATATTTAGCAAGTGGGAAATATTAATAAATAAAATATTTAATTAAAAAGGTTTTTCATAAAATTATTATTTCTCACATGTTAGAAATTATAATACGAGATCGTAGTTTAATTTGATATACTTTAAGTCAAACGGGTTTTTGGGATGATATAATAATTCACATGTTAGAAGTTTTTACTACATAACATGTAATGAATATGTTGATTTTATGTTCAAGTCTATGTGGAAAAGACTCTGTTTCTAGCCGGTTTGACCAAACGGGTTTGGTCAAACTAAGATCTAGTCAGCCCCGTTTTGACTGATGACCCGTCGCGGGACTCGGGTCGGGATTTGTCTTCAGGTAAGGTTTTATTTAATGAATGAATGAAGGAGCCTTAGTAGATATGAGGCGATATGATATTTGAATATGATTTATATGCAATTAGTCACATGATAGGAAGTTTTCCCTGTGACTGTTTTAATTATATGGTTGGTGTCGTGTTGACTAAGTACCCATAGAGAATTATGAGTATATGGCGTCTTGACCATTCTAATTCTACATGAGTATCTTGGACCATGACATTGATAGGCCCGTACTATCTTTAACGAGCATATGGAGTTCACTGCTTGATAGCTTTTGTGTCTCGGCTTGGTGGGTTTATATCCAAGTCGGGGCATGGCTGCCTGATCCGTTTTGGGACTGGAGCCAGCTTAAGTACTAGCCATCTCTGCTTAGGGGGGTCGCCTAGTAGAGTTTCTCATAGACGGTTATGTCATGGGACGGGGAATGGAATAGCTGTTGTCGCTAGGTCTGATCAGTCTAGGAATAGGATGTTTTCCTACCTTGTGGTATAGCCTCGAGTTACAGAAGTCGACTATTGACTGTCCTAAGAACTTATGCCTGTTTGTAGACGTATTGGTCTTTCATGTTTGTATGATTCTATGAGTTCTAGAAGGTGAGATGCAAGCCGGCTAGGAGTGATAGAGTTTGGATTACCGATTGTTAACTGATTCACATGATTACGTGTTGATTAGGGTTTGAGTGTATCATGGCCACGTTACAGGGTAACCTCTGAGCTAGCATACCAGCTTCCCTACCTCTTGTTATATTGTATTATCGGTTTCACATGATAGCTTTCATATGATAGGTTATATGTTAGTTAATTGTTTCATAACATGAAAAGCATATAATATATGTTAAGGTTTTGTATTTTCCATATACATTGCTTTTATGTTATTCATGTTTTATTAAACTCGACATTTCGTGGCTGGGAGAACTCGGAGTTACTCCCCACTGACTGTGGCTTTCGTGTTTATATTTAATGCGGTTGGCAGGTTTGTGATGCATACTTGGGTACATTGACGAGCTAGCGAGCGAAGTATTTACCTTGGACCTATATTCGGTTCTTTAGGATTGTATATTATTATACCCTCTTTTATTTCCGTATTTATACGGGAGATATGTCTCCCGTCTTGTATATTTCTTTTGTATAATATTATTTCCGTTTTGTAATGACCCTTTTTATTTATGACACCCTTCGTTAGGTATTTAAATTATTTTTTTTTTCTTCCGCAAATTTGAGGGTGTCACAGTTGGTATCAGAGCATATTTGCTCCCGACGCACGTTTGTGTACCCTTGCATAAATAACTTGACCTTAATAAATAATAAACCGTGAGATAGAAGGGTAAGATGGGTAGATTAGGATTTATGTTGTAGTCTATTTGTTTATGCTAAGTGTTAGGAGTAACTTAATTTGTTTTGTCTCTTATGAAGATGGTTGGACCTCGTGTAGAAGAGATCGTTGTTACTGCCAACCAGGTCCCTCCTCATAAAGAAGACAATTGCCAATGAGGCTATGCTTGGGTGGCTAGCCAAATTGCTAGGAGCAATATTACGCCTTATGGTGGAATATGTGTTACCTAGAAGGAGTGTCCTCTACTGAAGATTTGAAGATTTACAAGCTTAATTAAAGAGAATTCCTTCGTCATCTATGAATTCTCTCGTCCTTATAGTATTAAGCTCTCTTCCTTCTATCTAGGTGCTTCTTTCTCTTCCAACCTATTTGCCTCTTGAAAATTTCTCTTGATAGTTCCGTCATCTTTCCATTGGTATCCTTACCTCCCTCTTGTAACATTTTTAGGGATGTCATAACCATCGGGTGGTGGTATATTATACTTAGTCGGAAGAACTTTGAATCTTGTGGAATATTAGTGTTTGTTAGAATGAACTTTTGATTTGAGGAAAATGATATAGATCTAATTTCACCCTATGGTGGTGAGAGTTTGTGCCTTGAGGAAGATGTTTCGAATATGGTACCTAACCATCCTATTAAGCTAGTTTCATGTTCAGAGGATTATAAGGATTTGAGGATAAACTTAGAATGAACTCTCCTATTGGTTTTAGACTAAGAAAACTTGAAGTTGCAATATCTTTTTGAGGATCGAAATAAGCTTAATAATAGTTGTAGTTGTGGTTAGGAAGTTGAGTGATTTTTTTTTATGTTACTTGGGAATTTGTTGTCGTTATATGTTGGACCCTAACGGGAATAAATACTTTGTGGATTTAGGATTGGATGACACCACTTGAGGAATATTGACATAAGCGAAAACCGATGTATTGAGAGTTGGGAAGAGATAACTAAATTGATTACGGTCGCATTGCCCTATGTTTGGCAAAAGTTAAGTGAATCGAGATTTGTGTGACTAATCTCTTTGAGGTTTCGAGATTCAACTTGTGAGGATGAGAGGGTTCATTGTAAATAAGTTGGGGTAATGAATTTTTGGAATAAATTGGATTAAAGGATTTCATAGTGAGTCCTTTACTTTGTGGTTGTTAGCGGTCTTGTTTCCTTAATTATAAATATTTGATGGTGATTTCCAATAATAGTTTCGATGGACCTTAGAAGATTTTAATTGAATTGGAATAATTGGGAATTGCTACTCGATGTGGCATGCTTATGAAATATCTTGGTAGGAATCCGATGATTGAAATGTTGAGGATATATTGCACTCTTTTGAGGACTAGTTTACTTGTACAGTTAGTATTGTCGAGTTACAATCGACATTTGAATTTTCATAGAGGGAAGATAGTATTGGGGTTCATCCTTCGTTCTTTTTCTTCTTTCCTTCTTTCTTTCTTCTTTCTATTCGATTTATTCTTTCGAATATTCCGTTCCTTCTATCGAATATCAGTTCTGATAGGAAGATCATTAGAAGCTTTAGTTAGAAATTTTAGGCATAGATAGTAGAGTTATTATCCTTACTATGAAATTTTTAATTAAAAGTTTTTGGAAATGTTTTATGATTTCAAGTATTTTACCGTCAAGGAGTGTTGAGACTTGTTATTAGAGACGTTCGATAACTAGTTTTCTCATTTATTGATGCGAAAATGTATCTTTTAAGTCTTTGATTTGGACGACGAGGTTTTTGACGGCCGACGAGAACCTTCCGTTTCATTGATAAGACCCTGTATTTTTATTACAAGGATATTCTTAATAGTTTTGAATTGACCTACATATATGTTACTTTCCTTCTTCTAAGTTTCGAGGACGAAACTTTTTAAAAGGAGGGGTGATTGTAACAACCCGAAAAGTACCCAATTTTTTCTAGTAAAAATATTTACTAACACTTTTCAGTAGAACTTAAGTTTTTAAAATAGAAATTTTTGTTCCGAGTCTTATTTTGAAATTCTGCGTTCGTATTTGGAATTTCTGAGAGATTTCATGAAAAGACTGTTTTTAGTCATCTTTGACTTTTCTTGACTTTTAAGTCGTCTTTGACTTCCCTTGACTTTTTAAAGTCGTCATTGACTTTTTCTTGACTTTTAAGTCGTCATAAACTTTTCTTGACTTTTAAGTCATTTTTGACTTTTCTCGACTTTTTAAGTCGACTTTGACTTTCGTTGACTTTTCCCGACTCGCCTTGTAAGTTTTAAGACCGAAATTTTATTTAAAAAAATAATATTTTTGATTTATTTTTATTTAGATTTATTAAGATTTATCATAATTTAATATAATTATTTTGAATGTATTCGGAAATTTAAAGAATAACTTTTACGGTTTTAACCGAACGTCATTTAACTATTCCCGAGTCATCGTAAATCCCGAAACAAAACCGAAACTCGACTTTGGCATGAGTCACACGCCCATGTCATCGTTTTCCACTCACTTGAGATATTTTATTTGTTTCGATTAAACTAATACAAATATTTTAGATATTTGTTACTTTATCGATCCGTCAGTTTAAATTACGCAAATCGATAAATCAGACCCGGTTGCTCACCAAACCACACGGTTTTCCCTCCTCTCTTAGACCTTGATATTTTCTTTCTTTTCATTACAATAACATAATATCTTGATATTGAATTCAATTAACTTAATATCTAATTAATTACGGTAATATAATTATTATACCGAGTCAATTCCATAACAGCAATTTCAAAACCCAACTCACTATTTTGCTCTATATTACACGGCACTCCAACTCCCACTTTACTCACTAACAACTTTTCATTTTACAACAAATCAATTTAAGATCAAATAAATCGTTCTTCATCTTTCTTGAACGTTCTTCGTCGTTCTTCATCCGTTCTTCGTCGTTCTTGAGCAAAACCTTCATAAAACCTTCATTTCTTAATTAAATCCGGCCTAACTTATATTTCTAGAATCTCCTCTTCGCTCTCCATCTTCAAGTACGTTTTATTTCCAATTCCGACAAAATCGTTTTCAAGACTTTAATTATGGAAAATCAAGTTTTAATTCTAATAAAGTTATTCTTGTCATTTCTTATAGGGGAAGATTTTGAAGACGCGTTTGGTGACTCGTATATCTTAGGAGAAGACTAGAAGACGGGTTTCTTAGTTCTTAGTTCTTATTATTTTGGTGCTACTTGATTTTAGCTAGCTAAGGTAACGATTCCGAGTTACTCGACGGATATATGTTACATAGCTTTAGTTTTCTTTATTTTTTGGTTCATCTTTAGCTTTTGTTCATATTATTATGATTTTATGATTTTAGTTAGTAACATGATAAGTTGTTAATTTTATTATGTTGTAGGAATTTATAAATATGTTGGTGTTCTTGTTATATTTTTATGATTTCTTCATGATGATGATTTTTGTATGTTGGATGGTTAAATTGGTTGTTAAAATGGTTGTTTGATTACTTAAAACCTGTTAGATTATTTAGAGAATGTGGTGGTGTGAACCGTGGAAATGGCGAGAACCCGGACCCAAACCAGACCGTTCAAGGCCTGGTTCATGCACGTCCAGGCCGGTCGGGCTGGTTTCATGGTGGGTTCCGGGTTTTGGTCTTTGGGATTGGTCGATGTTTGATTGTTATGTTGTTGTTTTGACGGGTTTTAATTATGTTAAAGCCTGCGGGAATTAATTAGAAACGGTTTTAGTAAAATCGTTAAAAGGCCAAAACAGGCCCAAATCTGTCCGTGGGGGCCCAGTTCAGGCCGTGTCATGTTGGCCCAAAACTCAGCCCGTGGGTCCCACTTTGGGACTTGTGACGGTTTTTGAGTTATCGTCATTTTTATCGCGTTTTGTAATAATTAGCAAGCGAGAAATATTAATAAGTAAAATATTTTAATTAAAAGGTTTTTCATTAAATTATTATTTCTCACATGTTAGAAATTATAAGACGAGATCGTAGTTTAATTTAATATCCTTTTAGTCAAACGGGGTTTTGGGTATATATAATAATTTCACATGTTAGAAGTTGGAATAAAATAGCATGAAATGAATATGATGATTTTATGTTCAAGTCTAAATGGTAAAGACTCTGTTTCTAGCCGGTTTGACCAAACGGTTTTGGTCAAACTAAGATCTAGTCAGCCCCGTTTTGACTGATGACCCGTCGCGGGACTCGGGTCGGGGATTTGTCTTCAAGTAAGGTTGTATTTAATTAATGAATTAACCTTAGTAGATATGAGGCGATATGTTATTTGATTATGATGTATATGCAATTAGTCACATGTTAGGAAATGGTTTCCGTGACTGTTTAATTTTATGGTTGGTGTCGTGTTGACTAAGTACCCATAGAGAATTATGAGTATATGGCGTCTTGACCATTCTAAGTCTAAATGAGTATCTTGGACCATGACATTGATAGGCACGTACTATCTTTAACGAGCATATGGAGTTCACCTGCTTGATACTTTTGTGTCTCCGGACTTGGGGGGCTTATCTCCAAGTCGGGGCATGGCTGCCTAAGAGTTCCACTTCGGGAATGGAGCCAGCTTAAGTACTAGCCATCTTGCTTAGGGGGTCGCCTAGTAGAGTTTCTCATGTACGGTTATGTCATGGGACGGGGAATGGAATAGCTGTTGTCGCTAGGTCTGATCAGTCTAGGACTAGGATGTTTTCCTAACTTGTGGTATAGCCTCGAGTTACAGAAGTCGACTATTGACGGTTCTAAGAACTTATGCCTGTTTGTAGACGTATTGGTCTTTCATGTTTGATGATTCTATGAGTTTTAGAAGGTGAGATGCAAGCCGGCTAAGATTGATAGAGTTTGGATTACCGATTGTTAACTGATTCACATGATTACGTGTTGATTAGGGGTTGAGTGTATCATGGCCATGTTACATGGTAACCTCTGAGCTAGCATACCAGCTTCCCTACCTAGTGTTATATTTTATTATCGGATTCACATGATAGCTTTCATATGATAGGTTATATGTTAGTTAATTGTTTCATAACATGAAAGCATATCATATATGTTAAGGTTTTGTATTTTCTATATACATTGCTTTTATGTTTTCATGTTTCATTAAACTCGACATTTCGTGGCTGGGAGAACTCGGAGTTACTCCCCACTGACTGTGGCTTCCGTGTTTATATTTAATGCGGTCGAACAGGTGGTGATGCATATTTGGGGTACATTGACGAGCTAGCGAGCGAAGTATTTACCTTGGACCTATATTCGGTTCTTAGATTGTATATTATTATATACTCTTTTCATTCCGTATTTATACGGGAGATATGTCTCCCGTCTTGTATATTTCTTTTGTATATTAGTATTTCCGTTTTGTAATGACTCTTTTTATTTATGACACCTTTGTATTGTATTTTCATCTTTTATCTAGTTTAAATAATTTTTTTTTCTTTCCGAAAAAATTTGAGGGTGTCACAGATTTTGATTCACATTCGCTTTAGATGATGAGGGTTTTGATGTGTAATCGAAAGCCATGTCATAAAACCATCTGAACTCATTGTTTCTTATTTCTTCACGTTCATTGTTTCTTATTTTGAACTCCATTAAAGTTGACTGTATTAACATAGCATAGGCCCCTAGTTGCTTATATGAGGTGACGCCTCCAAGTGACTAGAGTGTGATGCGATTGATGGCAAGTTCAAGTGTCATAGGGTCATAAGGGATGACCAGTCGATCACATACACAGACTGTAAGGGACAATCTGTCGGGCAGTGACCGCTTATAGAATTCTGGCAATTCTTGTAGCCTGGTCGTGGCAAGAGCTACTAGTATTCTTTTTTAATCAATTCTTTGACTAAAGAGTGTTCGCCTAAGGTGGCACAGTTTCAGAGTGACTTTGATTTATGCTCTACGACCTTCGTAACTGAGGTCAAATGGGCATCTTTTGGGTCATGATGAGATGTGGCTATGCAAAGGGAATAGTGCGATAGGAATTGTCCACCCCTTGTCAGGGTTGTTTTAAAATCTCAAGTCCACTCGAGGAGGAGTAAGCTAAAAATGCGTGGCCACGCTCGGAAGGTATCTATGGCAGATAATTCCGGTCAGTCAGTTACTCTCCAGGTCGAGGAAACCACTCTTCATATGATCAAATGCAAGTACGACCTGCAAGACACCTTGCATTGAGTGGGAGATTGTAATAGGACAAGAGAATTGGTGACGCACACTTGTATGGACAAGTGGAAGATTGTTGGAGTAAGTGTCCTCAACAATAGTGCGATCACATAATTAAATCTCGATAATAAGAATACAAAGGGATGATGAATATTATAGTCAACTAGTTAACATAAATCGGTAACGATTGGCTCAATTGAGTTTCGTTATTGTCGTATGACGGTGGTGATCAGTTGATCCCTTGAGGTCACACCTAAAATGCAATCCCCTAATCATATACATTAATTAATTGTATAGCGATACAGATTAATTAATCCCTTAACTGAACTAAGTTTAAATCGTAAGTGAGAAATATATCTTATTGTAATATGATTAAATAAGATTCATTTTAGTAATTAATCGTTATATTACTAAGAATGCAGTATGTTTATGAAACATTTGAGATAAGCAAAATTGGTTGATTATAATTACAAATTGTTGTATATTATATTAACCAAATAAGAGATGACCCATTTTATTTACATGTAATTATTAAATGTGACTTAAAATGTTAAGTCTAATTTATTTGTTATGAAATTGCATTTAAATTAGTTAAATGTACATTTATAAGCTAAGATTACATGTTACATGTCACATGTCACATATGTGACAAATGAAAAATTACAAAACTAAAATGGACACCCATTTTAAGTTGGGAAAACCGGTTATATGGGTTATGGTAAGGATTAGGCTTTAAATGTTGTGCTAATGATGATTAGATAAAATGATTACCTAGCCTTAATACCTATAGCCACCCTATAACTTTGATAAGGCAAAAAGGAAGAGGCATGCCCTCCCTTCCCTAGGGGGTGCCGGTTTGTGGTGGGTAGATAAGAGGATGTTTTCCTCTTGTTTACTCACTAGTTAATTTTAGAAGAAAACACTTGCTTATCTCACTAAAATCACAACAATATTCTTAGAAACTTTAGAAGTTTCATACCACTTGTGTTGAAGTATAAACATCATATTACTAGTGTAACACCCGCAAATGTAACCTATTTGTAATTTAAAATTATTATACGGTACTTTTCAGCGAAATTTAGTTTTAGTGTATAATTAAATTTCCCGTGTCTAATTTAGAATTTCTGAGTCCGTTTTCGGACTTTACGCGAGATTCCGAGTAATTTACGTCTTAAGACGCTTATGGGCTTTTTCCCATATTTTTCCACTTACTCCTTCATATACTCCTTCACAACCCTACCTCCCTCATTCAATCTTCTTCTTCTTCCTCACCAAGAAACCCCAAATCCCTTGCCTCCATATTTGATCCATCTTAGAATCGTCACTACTCATTCATTTCTCGCTCAAATTCTCTAAGGTTCGTCTTATTCGTTCCCTCTCATCTTCCTCTATCCGTTTTGGAAATAAAATTACCGTCTTTCTCGCTTTTCAATTTATTCGTCTTTCTCAAAGGTGAATTATATTCATCTTTTATTATCTAATTGTAGGTGGAGACTTTCTAGACCCCGACAAAGATTACTATCTAGTGGAGGAAGGTTTAGAAATCGTTTAAAGATGCATAAAGGTAAAGGTGAAGGGTTACTCGATATCATTTACGTGTTTTAATGTGTTTTCTATGTTAGTAATCGTATTTAGAATAAGATTAGTAATCATAGGAATTGTGTTGTTGATGATGGTTGTTGTTAATTGATAATTGATATGAGAATTGATGATTTGTAATGATAGATGATGTTGTGTTATGCCTTAGTGAAATTGTGAAATTCGTGTTTTCGAGCCCGAGATAGGACGCTGGCAGCGTCCATTGACGCTGGCAGCGTCGTCCGGCGCTGGCAGCGTTTCTCGCTGCCAGTTTTTCCCAAACTCGACTGCAGTTTTACTGCACTGACCCCTTTTCGTAAAATGATTGTATCTCCTTCGTTACTTGCTTGTTTTGAGCTTGTGACCAACCGTTGGAACCGTAAGAGAATAAGCTATCACCTCCAATTGGAATTTATGCATTTAAATGTCTAGAACTCTAGTTATGACCTTTTGAAGTGGACCCTTGTTTTAGTTGGTTTCCAAACACGTTGCTTTGGAGAGGGGATCTATGTTTCTTAATCATTATACTTCCTAAACTTGTTCTAATGCTTATGTATTATGTATTGATTCATTTTTATCATAGTTAAATTTATATAATTCCCTATTCTCATGTTGGTGACGGTTTTTGATATGTCCCATTTTGAGTCGATTTTACAAATGAAACGGTTTCAGCACTAATTTCTCTATGTGCTTTGTACTCTCATTCCCTTGGCTACCTCCACGTTCATAAGGATGGAATGTCGGAACGGGGAATGTATCCTTACTGCTTAATTGCATGTGTTAGTGGGCATATGACGACGTTGTTAGGAGGCGAACGCTTTGCGTTGATCGACCCGGCCGTCAAATGTTGTATACTTGCGAGGTGGTGTCATTTGCATGTATCGTACCGCTTGTTGTGAGGCTTGTGCTATTTTCCGCCTCTTTCGTGAATGTCGACCGAATTTTGGGTACTCGGCGTCTATGATTGACCGAGTCTTGGATGCGAAATGTCATCGCATGTTGAATCGGAAAACGTTTATTCCGAGAGTCTGGTTAGATTTAGACTAAGACTGTATTATTATCGTCGTGCTACCAGGAGGAAATTAGTCTACATATACGAAATGTAGCATCGTGTATGCGTTCATGGAAATGTCTTATCCCGTGGATGCCTTTTAATCATACTTGCCATGTACACGGTGCTTGTGCGTGGCATTTACCGTGAGAGATGTCGTCAATGTATTGGTATGTTTGGATGGATGATTACATGATTGATTATTTGTGATCATTGGGTGACTTGGCATGGTTTGTTTGTCGAGTCTCAATCATATCAAACTTATACCGCTAACGGTGAGATGCAAGCCCTAGTGAGCGTATTTGGTTGCCTAAGAGTGTCTTCCCCGAGTCTATCTATAGCATGATGGTTACGGATTGGTACTTCATATACTCTTATCATTATATATTGAATTGCCTATCTATCCTTATCGTATTTCACATGTATATCTATATATGCATGCTTCCACTTTTGTATTTTCTTTTATGTACGTTTAATGTGATATGGCTGGGAGAACCCGGAGTTACTCCCCACTAAATGTGGCGTTCATGTTTTTCATGGATGAACACGTTGCTTGATTGGATGGCTTTTTGCTTGGTATTTTGGGTTCGGGTGTGAGCTAGCGGGCGTTGACCTGGATGATTCACCCCTAGACGTTTCTTAGCTAGTTGCTTAATAACTTTGTCTTTTGTTAACATTTTGAGAGACTACGTCTCTTGTAGTATTTTGTATTTGGTTTGTAATATTTGACATTCCTCGTATTTTCTATTTGCATGTAAAAAGTTTTAAAAACACCGTATTTCCGCTAATTAAATCACATTCTTGTATGTTTTATTTCCGCATTCACGAGGGTTGTCACAGTTGGTATCATAGCTTTATCGGTCCCGACGCACACACGTGAACCCTAAACTTAAATTACTTGACCTTGAAATAATCAATGAGGGATGGGTATACTTAAGGACCTAAGGTGGTAGTCTTTGGTGTACCTGATGTTTGTTAGGTTCTAACTTGTTTGTTGATTGTGTTGAGTGATGCTATGTTTATTTATATCTACCGTCTTAAGGGGATCATGCGTTACCTACAAGAAGTATCCTTTACCGAAGATTGAAGATTGACGAGCCTAATTAAACTGTATTTCTTCCTCATCTATGTTTTCTCTCGTTCTTAATGTATCATGCTCTCTTCCTTCTATCTAGGTGCTTCTTTCTCTTCCAACTTGGTTGACTCTTGGAAATTACTCTTGATAGTTTCCTCCATCTTACCATTAGTACCCTCAACTTCCTCATGTAACATTTTTATGGATGTCATACCCATTTGTTTGTGGTATATTATACTTGGTCGGAAGAACTTTGAACTTTGTGGAATATTAGTGTTTGTTAGAATGAATTTGTGATTTGAGGAAAATGGTGTAGATCTAAATTCACCCTATAGTGGTGATTGGTTGGATCTCTAAGAAATGGTGGTAAGATAAGTTCGATGATTTTAATGCTAAATGCTTGCCATGGCTCATGTTTGAATAGTTCATGGTATTTGATGGTGTAAGGTTGAATGAGTTGGCTAGGACTCCTTAACCCATTAGTGATTTAATCTTTTGAACTTAGGAGTTTGAATGATGCCTTGAGGTGTAAAATGCTTTTGAGACTAAGTGACTTCTTGTGGATTCTAGTTTATGTGTTAGAGTATACGCTTGGTGGAAAAGTACTTGGCTATAATTCTTGGATTTAAAAATATGATCCTATATCATGGTATCGGAGACTTGGTTGAGGTAGTAAGTCGTCATGATAGATTAAACCATGTTACTTAAGGATTATGGCATGAGTGGAATTTGATTAGATTGCCTATGACGGTGATGCCTTAAGATGTTGATGATGACGTTTTGTTCGGTGTTCTACCTTGTGGGCCGTAGGAGTTTAAAAGAGATTAGTATGGAGAATTCCTTATTAAATCTTCGGTTTTTTGAAACCTTTGGGAATGTGTCAAATTATGGAGTTGAGAGAATGTTACTATGCTTCAGTTGCAATTCCGCAATTGGGAATCCGTGTTATATGAAAGGGTGGATGAATTGGGTTGTAATCGATTTGTTAAATCTAGGTGTACCTTACTTTGATGATTGTGGTACGATGGTCCCTTGTAAGAGACCTTTGTTATTGGGATGAGTTGCTTTACTATCACCATAAGTCTGAAAGGAGAAATTTTGTGGATTAAACCTTTAACCTTTACTCGTGCCATCATCCCTTTTCATTTCCATTCTTGAATGTTTTTGTCAAGATTGATCTTTAAGAAATCGCATGCTCGTATCTTATTTCTTACTCGGATATATTCATACCTCTACTATCTGCTTTGTCTCTTTCTTGACCTCGTTATTTTCAGCGCTCCTCTCTTGTAATCTCGTGTCTTATTTATTCTCGTGTTCTCCTTGAGATTCCGTATCGTTTTGTAACACCCGTAAATGTACCCTATTTGTAATTTAAAAATATTATACGGATACTTTTCAGCGAAATTTAGTTTTAGTTTAGAATTAAATTTTCCGTGTCTAATTTGGAATTTCCGAGTTCGTATTTGGATTTTTCGCGAGAATTCAAGTTAATCACGTCTTAAGACGTCTTTGACTTTCCTTGACTTTTTTTTCACTTACTCCACTCATACTCCCCCTTAACCCTAACTCACCCTCATTCATCATCTTCTTCTTCCTCTCTAGTAAACACCAAAACCCTAGCCTCCATACTTGCTCAAACTTAGAATCATCGCTACGCCTTCATTTCTTGCTCAAATTCACGTAAGTTCGTCTTATTCTTCCCCTCTTAGCTTCCTCTATCCGTATTGGTAATAAAATTACCGTCTTTCTCGCTTTTCAATTAATCCGTCTTTCTCAAAGGTAAATTATATTCACCTTTTGTCGTCTTTGTTTAGGTGGAGACTTTCTAGACTCCGACAAAGATTACTATCTAGTGGAGGAAGGCTTAGAAATCGTTTAAAGACGCGAAAAGGTAACGGTGAAAGGTTACTCGATATCATTTACGTGTTTTATGTGTTTTCTAGGCTAGTAATCGTATTTAGATTATGGTTAGTATGCTTAGGACTTGTGTTGTTGTTGATGGATGTTATTAGTTGTTAATTGATATGAGAATTGATGGTTTGTGATGATAAATGAGGATTTTGTTGTGGATAACATGTTGATTTTGATCGTGCCTGAATTCCGTGAAGGACGCTGGCAGCGTTCCTGGACGCAGGCAGCGTCGTAGGGGTATGCAGACAGCGTTACGAGCGGCCGACTACAGTTTACGTGCACTGACCCCTTTTCGTAAAATGATCATATCGCCTTCTTTACTTGCTTGTTTTGGGCTTGTGAAATCCCGTTGGAACCATACGAGGTTAAGCTATCACCTCCATTTAGAATTTATGCATTTTCATGTCTAGAACTCTAGTTATGATTGTTTGAAGTGGACCCTTGTTTTAGTTGGTTTACAAACAACGATGTTTTGGAGAGGTGATCTATGTTTTTATTCATTATGCTCCATAAACTTGTTCTAATGCTTATGTATCATGTATTGATTCATTTTTATCATAGTTAAGTTTATATAATTTCCTATTCTCATGTTTTGTGACGGTTTTTGATATGTCCCACTTTGAGTCGGTTTTTACAAATGTTACGGTTTGAGCACTATTTTTTCTTGTGCTTTGTGCTCTCATTCCCTTGGCTACCTCCACGTTCGTAAGGCTGGAATGTCGGAACGGGGAGGTATCCTACTGCTTAATTGCATGTGTTAGTGGGCATACGACGACGTTGTTGGGAGGCGAACGCATTGCGTTGATCGACCCGGCCGTCAAATGTTGTGTACTTGCGAGGTGGTGTTATTTGCATGTAGCGTACCGCTTGTTATGAGGCTTTTGCTCTTTTCCGCCTCTTTCGTGAATTATCGACCGAATTTGGGGTACTCGGCGTCTATGATTGTGACGAGCTTATTTTCGGGGTCGTTAATTCCGGAAACTAGCTATGCCAAATAACAATTTATAAAACCAAATCTAGACTCAAACTATCCTAAGTAAAGGGTAGTAAGGGTAAGACAAGGATCGAACCCAAGAGAAGGCGGTGAATGCTAATAATCTAATCTAGACTCTTGCTAAAAACCGATTAAACAAATTAATAAATCTAACCACAAATTAAACACTAATTGAAACAAAGACTAGAATTACTTACAAACTATGATATTCACAATGGTAAACATGTAGATAACAAATAGGGAGAAAGTTTTTCATGAGAAAAGATTATCAATCCTAGAATCACCAATAACAACTAAATAATCAAAGATTCAAATAAGGAAAAACAACTTAGTGCAATTATCCCAAGTTCCCCCACAATTAACAAAGTAAAGATCCCTCCTTTCCTCCCTTCTCTATTTATCTATTGCAAACTTCAAAGAATTAGCCACCATGAATTAAACCATCCATAAATGACCCAATACAACTAAACCCATACTTATTAAACCATAAGCATAAATAAAGATGCAAGCTTTAAGCACAAAACCAAAGAAGCATGCTAGATTCATGAACTAAAACATTAAACCATGTTCTAAATACATAATAACCCAAATTCCACTCAAAAGATTCTAACTTTTAAACCAAAGTTACAATCTTTCAAGTTGCATCAACAAATATCAAGACAAATCAACCAAATTCATCAAGACAATGCAATTTAATCAAACAAACAATTACTAAGATGGTTGGTCTTAACAACAATTCATTCAATAATGAAAATCAAACAAAGGAAGATGAAATTAAATAGAGAAGGAAGGATTAAAAAGTCTTACAATGCTAAAAGGGAAGAACTTGTTCAAATTACACTAAGCAAAAGGAGATTAGCTACCCATAGTCTTCATAATACAACCAATTTCTAAGGAAAAACCCATTACAAAAGCCAAACTTGAAGAACAAAAAGAGAGAAATGCTAAGGAAAATATGATGTTGTATGGTGAATGCTTCCTCCTTTGTCTCTCTTCAGAAATCTTCTTTTATACCCTTGGTCCGCAAACCTAGGGGCCTTGAAATATGGGCTTCCAAAAGACAAGACGAGAAAATGAGAAAAACCCGTGCTGAGAGATGACGCAGGCTGCGTCCTACGACGCAGGCTGCGTCGAACGCTGCCAGATTTTCTTCTTTGCTTTCCTTCTTGACTTTCGTTGACCCCATGGATATTGACCCCGCCTTGACTTCCATTGACCCATTGGGCTTTGTCTTCAAACCTTGGTGATTCATTGTTAGCCCACTTCAAGTTCCGGGTTTTTGGGTCTCGGGTTTTCGGGTTTGACTTTTATTGACTTTCGGGATTTGACTCTTAAATTTGACTTAAAATACTAAATACTAACACTATTACAAAAACTAAAATTAACATAAAACAAAGCTAATGACCCGTAAAAAGTAGAACGAAAGACTCTAAAAGTTACTACTAGACACGACATTATTTGACGTTGTCAAACACCCCCACACTTGGACTTTTACTCGTCCCGAGTAAAACTCGAGATTAGCATGAACGACACGAGCCCAACAAAGTGTGTGTGAAGGCATTGACCTCTCTTCCCTCACTACAACCTTCTTATACTCCCTCTTAAACAATCCACCTATGACAAAAACAAAACAAAAAGACTCAATTCTTGTGACACTCTTCTCTCACTCCCCCTCCTTATATCATCCCTCAAGACTAAAGACACGACATGCCACCTACTCCGACTCAAATCAACTCCTCCCTACTTATAGCTCCCAATAAGATAGTATGACCATCTTTGCCTTATCCCAAGGCATAGCGAGATGGTCTTTCTCAACAATCTTCACACAAATCCACTCCTTATATCACCCCCTTATTACTCCACTAATGCAAATCATGGTTACTTGGTTGGCCCCAAACTTCACAATTTGCACAACCAAGCGACCACCAACATAAATCCACCAATTTGGAACAAAGTTTTGTGACTCAAAAATAAAAATAAAAGGGTCCTAAACTAGCCTCCTTCCAATTTTCCTCCTTATCACTCCCTTCTTATTCCTCCAAAAATTCTCATCATAGGAAGAATTATGCTCAATTTTTTTCATTTTTTTCATTTTTTTTTCTTGAAAATCCCTCATTTTGCCTAAGGTGCCCTTTCGGGTTTTCACCTTAGCTTTTCCTTTCCTCTCATTGGTGGCTCGCAACTCGATTCTTCATTTTGCCCGGAATGCCCTTTCGGGTTTTCATTCCGTCCTCGGCCACCTTCCCAATCTTGCCTAGGTGCCCACCCTTGTGGGTTTTCACCTAGCCGGGATTTTCAATTTTTTTTTGTTCTTTTCTTTTTCTCTTTTTTTTTTTCTTTTTCTTTTTCTTCAAAATAAAGACATAAAAAAAACATTTTTTACAATGCATCAAAAACAAACTAACTATGTACAATCTTCTCCCCCACACTTAGAATACACAATGTCCTCATTGTGGAGGAGAGGAAAAAATGTTACCTCATCAATTTCCGAAAGGAGAAGATCCCGAGGCACCTCCTCGGTTTCTCCTCCTATCCCTTGCTTCTCTAATCCGTCTTCTTTGCTCCATGCCTTCATCAAGGGTTGCTTGGGTGTAAGGAAAAGGGTAGCCCGGGTTTTGTTGCATGGACATCCCAAAGAGAGAGCTAGCCAATCCATAAACGTCCTCTTGCGCCACCGCATCTTCATAGGAGTCTTGAAGATAGGTGTGGTGGCGCTCATTTTGAGCGCTAAAGTGGTTCGTAGCTTGCTCTCTCCAAGCATTTTGGGTGGCCCACATATCATTTTTCTCTTTCCACCTTTGGTCTTGTTGTTCTCTCCAAAGGCGGGCTTCCTCTTGCCCGTCTAGCATCCTCTTCCATTCCTCATTTTGAGCCCTCTCGGCTTCCCCTCTCAATCTCTCCCTCTCCTCCACAACATTATGCCAATCATCCAAACTCTCAAGCCTACCTCCTTGTAATTGTTGCCAAGTGTTTGAGGCATCTACCCTCCCACTAATGTGTGCCAAGACGTCGTTGGTGCTAGCAAAATAGTTAGCCATTTGTTGTTGCCATGGCTCCACGGGTGTGCTAGAACGACCCTCCGCATCAAACATGGGGGTGTCGGTATCATGGTGGCTTTGGAATGGTGATTGGAAATGAAATGGTGGTGGTTGTTGTTGTTGTTGTTGGTTTTCAAAATTGGTGGTTTGGGAGGGGCCTTGCTCAATTGCAAGTATCTCAATCTCCTCTCTCAAATGCTCACTTCCCCCACCACCTTCTCTCCTTACCCTCCTTTGCCTCAAAGGCACTTCTTCTACCTCCTCCTCCTCCTCCGCACTACTTACCCCCAAACTTTCCTCCCTAGGACATACAAAATCCCACGCCGCGGGTCCTCTAGGTAAAGGATTGTTTTGAGGTCTAGGCAACTTCATGTAGCTTAGCCCGTCACTTCCCAACCAAAACCCTTTTAAGGGTTGCTCCTTGCTAGTCTTAAACATGTGAACTTCTTCTAGCCCAAGACGGTTGTACCTCGTCAAACCCCTACATATGTTCACCGCTTGACCATTAGGAATGCCCCCCTCATAATGCCTTACCAAGAAAGAAATCACCCCCCCACAATGGATGCTCGCCCTTGCCGATTTTTGCCTATGCTTGATGCAAGCTCTCAAAAACAAATCGGCCCAATCCGGGATCCCTACCCCCTCCGGAAGCATAGTCCACAAACATAGCCGGATCTTCTCCGGCACTTTGGTGGGTTCTCCCGCGGAGTTGAAAATGGTGGTAAGGAACCTAGTAATTAGGCGGAGTACGGGGTGGGTGATGGCTGACAGTTTGGCATCCTTAGACGGGCCATGGTCATCGGCAATGTTATCCCACATCTGGTGCATTTTTCCCCTTGGGCATCTAATGTCTACCGGTTGCTGGGTGATTTTTAGGATTTGACGGATTTCGGAAGTTGGGGCTTCATGCCAAGTTTGGTTCAATCGGAAACGGTAGGCTTTCTCCGCACCTTCGGGCACATCCAACTCCGACAAGGTTGCTAGAAACTCGTATGCAAAACTCCTATAGGTGTAATCCCAGGAGTTTTGCTCGAGATAAGCCTCTAGCCCTACTTTAGCTAGCATGTCCCTTGTCAAGTCGAACATGCCTAAGGCATGGAGGGTGGTTGGGCAAAAGAATTTGGTTGCTACAAGAGGGTGAGTGGATATTTGATCCCAAATTTTCTTATGTTGAGCTTGCATCCTCTCATAACCCATGAACACCGTTTCAACCTCGGTGTCGGGCTCACTCACCGCGGCCCTCTTATTTTTTCCCTTGCCAAACAACTTAGAGATCTTTGGTGCCATATCTGCAAAATGTAACAAACAACACACTACAACAATAACAAGCAATCATTTGAAAAGTTTTTCGCTCAAGCACTTCAACAAACACTTGGTGTGCAACAATTTTTTTTTTTCACCTCAAAAAGCTAGTGTTTGTTGAATTTCTTTACCTTACTCAGAAAACTTTATCCAATCCTAACTACACAATCAAGCAAGGGGAAAGGGGAACTCAACCTAAGACTAAAACTAGCCTAATTCGAGCAAAAACTTGAAGATTGATGAAAAAGTCGAGTATGAAGTTATACCTTTGTTTTTCCACAAGATTCAAGTGCCTTGATGATTAGAAGTAGGTAGGAATCCGACAATTAGCCTTAAAAACCCAGCAAAAGACCCGAAAAACGAATTTTAGGGAAAAAAAATTAGGGTTGTTTAAGACGGATTTTCTGAGTTTTAGGGTGAGTGAGACTGATTTTGGGGTTATTGAGTGTAAAAAAATGATTAGGGAGAGGAATAGGATGGATTTTGATGAAAGTTGTGGAAGATTTGAGTGAGAAAGATGGATTTTTGAGGGATTGGGGTGGTTTTGGGGGTGTTTTTCGTGAAAATTGAAAGAAGAAAAGGGGTTTGTATTTTGATGAAGAACACGAGCGAAGGCTGAAGAATAAAACGAAATCTGCGCTCGACGCAGGCTGCGTCCTACGACGCAGGCTGCGTCCTTCACTGCCGGATGGTTCTTGCTTTTTCACTTAGCAAAATTTTTGCTAAGTGATCCAAACACCTCCAAACTTGCAAATTCACTTCAATGGTCCATAATAACCTCCAATATCTAAATTCCATCGATTCCCGAACTTTTTATCCGTGGCACGCATCCAGAGGCGGCCAAAAACTCGCAAAACTTCACAAAACCGTTAGTAACTTCAAAAAATTTTGTTTGATGCAATGTCTAACTAACTTAAAACAACTTAAATGCTAAGATTTAACAAAGAAACATCAAAGAAATATTCACAAGGATAGAGTATGTACATGTTTTGCCGTTTATTTAGAGTTGATGGCTCGACTTAGCTATTTCAAGCTTTTCAACTTTGATAAATGGGGTCTTCAAGCAAGACCTCTTCTTCCCCCTCCCGGGTACATCCTTGGAAGTAGTGCTTGAGACGGTGGCCATTCACTTTGAGGAGCTTTCCATCCCCGGGCCCCTCCACTTCAATTGCCCCATGGGTAAACACTTTCTTGACGGTGTAAGGTCCAAACCATCTTGACCTCAACTTGCCCGGAAAGAGCTTAAACCGGTTTTGGAACACAAGAACTTTATCACCTTCCTTGAAAACTCTACGGTTTATCATCCCATCATGCCATCTTCTTGTTTGCTCTTTGTAGATGGAAGAGTTTTCATAAGCGTCTTGGCGAATTTCTTCAAGTTCTTGTAATTGAAGCTTTCGGTGCATACCGCTCTCATCTTGATTTTGATTGAAAGATTTGATAGCCCAATAGGCTTTGTGCTCAACCTCCACGGGGAGGTGGCAAGCCTTGCCATAGATGAGGCGGAATGGGGACATGCCAATGGGGGTTTTGAAAGCGGTCCTATATGCCCACAATGCATCAACTAGCCTCTTACTCCAATCCTTTCTATCCGGATTCACCGTCTTTTCAAGTATTCCTTTAATTTCACGGTTTGAGAGTTCGGCTTGCCCGTTTGTTTGTGGGTGATAGGCCGTGGAAATTTTATGATTCACCCCATATCGTTTGAGAAGGCCTCCAATCACTTTGTTGCAAAAATGGGTCCCCCTATCACTAATGATAGCCCTTGGAAAGCCAAACCGAGAGAATATGTTCTCTTGAATGAAAATGGCTACTACCTTGGCATCATCGGTGCGGGTAGGAATGGCTTCGACCCATTTTGATACATAGTCCACCGCCAAGAGGATGTATAGATAACCACCGGAATTTGGAAAAGGGCCCATAAAATCAATTCCCCACACATCAAAGATCTCACAATAAAGAAGAGGTTGTTGTGGCATCTCATTCCTCTTTGTCAAATTCCCCACCCTTTGACATCGGTCACAAGTTTTTACAAATTTGTGGGCATCTTTGAAAAGACTTGGCCAAAAGAAACCGCATTCAAGCACTTTTCTAGCGGTTCTTTGTGGCCCAAAATGCCCTCCACAAGCATAGTCATGACAATGATGTAGGATGGAAGGAATTTCACTCTCGGGCACACATCTTCTCACAAGTTGATCTTGGCAAAATTTCCACAAGTAAGGATCATCCCAAGTATAGTATTTGGCATCGGACTTGACCTTGCTCTTTTGATGAGAAGAGAAATGGCTTGGAAGCCGCTTTGTCACCAAATAGTTGACCATGGTAGCATACCATGGCTCTTCCAATTGTATAGCATAAAGTGACTCATGAGGGAGACCTCCTTCAACCTCCTCAAGAGGGCATGATGGTCTTCCTTCATGGTTAAGCCGGCTCAAATGATCCGCCACCACATTCTTCACCCCTTTCTTGTCTTTTATTTCCACATCAAACTCACTTAGAAGAAGAATCCATCTCAACAACCTTGGCTTTGCATCCTTCTTTGCCACAAGGTATCTAATGGCGGCATGATCGGTGTAGATGATCACCTTTGTGCCCAAGAGATAAGACCGGAATTTTTCTAGAGCATAAATCACACCAAGGAATTCCTTCTCCGTCGTGGAATAGTTCTTTTGAGCATCATTCAAGAGGGTAGAAGCATATTGGATCACATGGGGTCCCTTGTCACTCTTTTGACCCAAAACCACTCCCAATGCATAGTCACTTGCATCGGTCATGATTTCAAATGGAAGATCCCATCGTGGTGCTTGAATAATTGGTGCGGTGACCAATCTCTCCTTCAAGTCATTGAATGCTTTCCTACATTTGTCATCAAAAACAAATTCCGCTTCCTTGTGCAAAAGCTTGCATAAAGGGTTAGCAATCTTGGAAAAATCCTTAATAAATCTCCGGTAGAAACCGGCATGTCCTAGAAAAGACCTAATGTCTCGGGTGTTAGAGGGATAAGGTAAAGTTTTTATGATGTCAACCTTAGCCTTATCCACCTCAACCCCCCTTTCCGACACTACATGTCCCAAAACGATGCCACTAGTCACCATGAAATGACATTTTTCGGAGTTTAAAATGAGATGGGACTCTTGGCATCGCTCTAAGACAAGAGCAAGGTGTTTTAGACATGCATCATAGGAGTCCCCATGGACGGTGAAATCGTCCATGAATACTTCTATGATTCGTTCTACATAGTCGGAGAAAATACTCAACATGCACCGTTGAAAAGTTCCCGGTGCATTGCACAAACCAAAGGGCATACGACGATAAGCAAATGTACCAAATGGGCAAGTGAATGTGGTCTTGACTTGGTCCTCGGGTGCAATTGGGATTTGAAAATACCCCGAGTAACCGTCAAGGAAACAATAGAAAGCTTTCCCCGCTAATCTTTCTAACATTTGATCAATAAATGGTAGCGGGAAATGGTCTTTCAATGTTACCGCATTCAAGCGGCGGTAGTCAATACACACTCTCCAACCGGTTTGGGGTCGGGTGGAGACCAAGTCTCCTTGTGCATTCTTGACTACCGTCACTCCTCCCTTTTTGGGTACGACTTGAGTTGGGCTAACCCAACGAGAGTCGGAAATAGGGAAAATGATACCCATTTGCAATAGCTTAATTACCTCTTCTTGCACTACCTCCGCCATGGGTGGATTGAGCCTCCTTTGGGGTTGTCGGACCGGTTTGGCATCCACTTCAAGCCGTATCTTGTGCATGCAAGTCACCGGGCTTATCCCTTTTAGGTCCGCTATGCTCCACCCAAATGTTTCCTTATGCTTTTCAAGTAGTGATACCAATTTGCCTTCTTGGTCCTCGGTGAGTGTGCTTGAAATGATAAGTGGTAGGGTGTTCTTGTCCCCTAGAAAGATGTACTTTAAATGGCTTGGGAGGGTCTTCAACTCGACCTTAGGAGGTTGGATAATGGAAGGGAGGGGCTTGTGGAGTGGAATACTCAAAGCAAACAACTCGGATAGGTTTGCCAGTGCAGGACGCAGGCTGCGTCCAGTGACGCAGGCTGCGTCGTGTGACGCAGGCTGCGTCGTGTGACGCAGGCTGCGTCGTGTGACGCAGGCTGCGTCGAGCACTGCCTTGCCCTGTTTTCAGCATCTCTATGACGTTGATCTCCTCATATGTTTCTATTGGCTCTTCCTTCTCCAATTCTTCAAGACATTCCTGCACATCAAAAGCCAACAACAAGCGCAAACCTTCCTCTTCCATGGGGTTAGTTAAAGCTACCTCGAGTGGGTCTCTATCACAAAGTTTATACATTTGATTCACTAATGGCTCAAAGATATCCAAGAAGAAACAAGATTGATGGTCACTCGGGTGCCTCATGGAGTCATATATATTGTAAGTTAACCTTTTTCCTTCAAATTCCATAGTCAAGCACCCGTTTGAAACATCGATCTTGGTATTTGAAGTTTTCATAAACGGCCTACCAAGAAGGAGAGGGGTGGCACTAGAGCTAGATTCCATATCTAAGACGTAGAAATCCGCCGGAAAGACAAGATTATCGACTTCCACTAGTACATCCTCTACCATGCCCTTGGGGTAAACACTAGACCTATCGGCAAGTTGAATGACTACCCCGGTCTTAGACAAAGGTCCTAAACCTAGGGTCTCATAAATAGATAGAGGCATGACATTTATAGAAGCCCCTAAGTCTAGCATGGCACGTTTAAAACTCTTTCCCCCAATAGTGCAAGGAATAGTGAACATGCCCGGGTCTCCACATTTCTTTGGTAAATTTTGTTTGAAAATGGCCGACACATGTTCACTCACCCTAACCTTATGGGTTCCCTTCTTTGGATTTCTCCTAGGTGTGCAAAGTTCTTTCAAAAACTTTGCATACCTAGGGACACTATTCAACAAGTTAAGGAGAGGAATGTTAACCTCACATTTCCGGAAAGTCTCATATAAGTCATTCTCCTTGGCATATTTCCTTGTGCTTATCAAAGCACTAGGAAATGGGACTTCCGGTATGTACTCCTCCACTTCATCATCTTCAATAGTGTCCTTGCTCTTCCTTGAATTTTCTCCCTTTGGGTCCATGCTTTTGGATGCCCCTTTTTCATTTCTCAATATCTCTTCTTGACCAACCACCAATTCTCCTTGGTCTTCAATCTCAATGGTTTCCATCTCAATATTCTTCATATTTTCCTTTCCTTTGCCAAGGGGGTGTACTTCCAACTCTTTGCCTCCCCTCAATGTCATGGCACTAGCATTTTCCCTTGGTGGGGGAATGGTTTGAGATGGGAATCTTGTGGAGCTTGAGGCTTGGGATTTTGACAAATTTGAGGCCATTTGGGATAGTTGGGTTTCCAAGTTGTTCACCCTAAGGTTGTTAGCCTCCCTATCCTTCCTTGCTTCCTCTCTATCCCTCCTTGCCTCCTCCCTATCCTTCTCTTGATTGGCAAGAAGTGTTTGCAAGATGTCACTCAAGTTCCCTTGAGAAGAAGAATTCCCTTGATTTGGGTTTTGGTTTGGTTGTCTTTGGGATTGAGAATTATTTGGAAAATTTGAGTTGTTAAGTCTTGGGTTGTTGTTGTTGAAATTTCTTTGGGGGTTTTGGTTGAAATTTGTGTTTCGGTTTTGGGTTGGATTTGCAAGTCCATAGACCTTAATTAGACTCCTCTAATTATTTACTAAATTACTTTTTAATTTAGTTTATAATGATCTATGTAACATGCATGCAAATATAAAGACATTTATATATGAGAAGAAATTTCCTCACATTGATGTGGAAAATATAAGGGCACAACAAGAACTCCTTCTTGTTGATCTTGAGCTACAAATATGGTTGAACACAAATAATCTCCAAAGTAGAAGATCTCCTCTTAGTTGCACCAAGATGAACCAAACAATCTACCCTTATTATTAACTAGATAATAAGATAGATAATATACTACTAATATTAGACTATATTACTACACTAGTAATACTTAGGAAATATTAGTATGTGAGAGTTGTAGTGAGAAGATGAGTTTTGAGAGATGAATGATAAAATAAGTAAGAATCAAGAAGTAAAGGAATGAACAACAATTGCTCTCCTTTTATAGCCAAGAGGGCCGGTTATTTCATCACAAAGTGGTGATGATTTCTTCTTATTTTATTGCCATGTAAGGTGGTAATGTGTTGTAGTGAATAAGATGATATCATGTTTGCTATTCATGTCATAAGCATATGTTGCTTATGAGTATAAATAAGAACAACTATCATCACCATTTGACTTCACCACAACCGGCCATGTGAGCCTCAATTTGATCCATTTTGATTTTTGATATTTGTCCCACAAATACTTATTAATCATAGGCTTAATTATCTTGTATAATTAAGTGTTAATTTGATCATATAACAATTATATGACACAAATAAATAAATAATATGTACTTAACATTTTAAGTAATATTTTACCATTATATCAATATATAATGGGTCCCACAATGCTTAGTTAATTGATTTTACAACTCCTTGTAAATATAATTAACTAATTACCTCTATCTCAAAACCTCAACTAATTTAGTAATTTAACGATTAATTACTAAGTTAAATCTTATTTAATCGTATTAAAATAAGATTATTTATAGTCATTATCGCATAATAAAAATAAGCTGATCGATTTGGTTTTCTCAACTCATTTCTAATAATTAACTGCTCGTACATATCGAATATATGTAATGGAATAATTAACTGTATCATATACAAATAATTCGTTACTATTTGGATTTCATCCTTTAGGTGTGACCGAAAGGGATCAGTTGATCACCGCCGTCATACGACAATAACGTCAAACTCTAGTCAGCCAACCGTTATTGATTTACGTTTATCAACTGACTAATCATATATATAGTCAATAAATATCCCAATTATATTCCTTAATAAGATTCATTATGTGGCGCACTATTGTGGAGGACACCTACTCCAACAATCTCCCACTTGTCTGACACAAGTGTGCGTCATCGATTCTCTTGTCTCTTTATCACATCTCCCACTCAACGCAAGGTGTCTTCCAGGTCGCACTTGCGATGGACAATATCTAGAGTGGTTTTCTCGATAGGGAGAGTAACTGTCTGACCGGAAAATCTACCATAGATCTCTTTCCGAGCGTGGCCACGCATTTACAGTAACTTCTCCTCGAGTGGCCTAAAGATGTTTTTACCCCACGTGGGTGGACAATTCCTGTTGATCCATCTACTCTGTATGATGCAGATCACCATGATCCAGAAGAAGTCCATCGGCCTCCTTTTACTGCACGACCTAGAACATCAACCAAAACCAATCGGAAACTGCACCGACTCAGATAGACGGTCGCCAGTCAAAAGAATCGACTTATAGGAATAAGATAGAAGACCCTGCCACGACCAGGCATCAAATAATTGATTTAAAGGGTCCTCTACATGCACTGTCCGACAGGTGTCATACAGTCTGTTCTATGGTAAACGACCAGTCATCTCCATGACCCCATTGTGCGAACCAACCAATCGATCGCATTACATCTAGTCATTTCGAGACGTACACCCTCATTTGGAGTGACTAGGGACAAAAATACTAGTTCGTCCATTCACTTTGAATAGGGGTCCACCAATCTATTCGGATAAACAAAGTATTAAATTTAGTCAAAACTAAATAAAAAAGTTTAAAACAAAACTCGAACAATGAATGTCATTACACATATTAAATCATTAATACAACAGTCATTATTACATATTACATAATCTAAAGGAATTCTGGCACACGTCTCATCCCATTGTGACCGACATGACCATCATGCTTAGCCTTTGATAAGGTTTGTTAAAGGATCAGCAATGTTGTCATCATTCCCAACCTTACAATGTCAATTCCTTTCTGTCCCGTAATCTCTAATTACATGATATTTCCTAAGTACACTGTCTAGAACTTGTTTACTAACTTGGGCTCTTGGGCCTGAAAAATAGCCCCACTGTTTATCACAGAAATTGTGATAGATCTTTGGCAGTAGGGACTACTGATAGTCCTTCCAAAAGTTGCCGAATCCACACAGCTTCCTTTGCAGCTTCAGACGCTGCAAGGTACTCTGCTTCTGTTGTAGAATCAGCTGTAACGCTTTGCTTGAAACTCTTCCAGCAAACAGCTCCTCCATTCATCATATAAACGTAGCCGGATTGGGATTTCATATCATCCCGATCTGTTTGGAAACTGGCATCTGTGTAACCCTTTACACGTAACTCAGTCTCGCCTCCAAACACTAAGAACGAATCCTTGGTCCTTCTTAAGTACTTAAGGATGTTCTTTACGGCTATCCAGTGACTCTCACCTGGATTTGCTTGGTAACGACGTGTCATGCTCAAAGCATATGCAACGTCGGGACGAGTGCACATCATAGCATACATGATTGATCCAACGGCTGAAGCGTAAGGGATCAATTTCATGCGTTCAATCTCCTCGGTTTTCGTAGGGCACTCTGACTTGCTCAAAGTGATCCCACTTCCCATAAGAATAAAGCCTCTCTTAGAGTCTTTCATGTTGAACCGATCAAGAATCTTATCAATATAAGTCTCTTGACTTAATGCTAGTATCCTTTTAGATCTATCCCTATATATCCGGATACCTAAGATGCGCTGGGCCTCTCCTAAGTCTTTCATTTGGAAATGTATTCCTAGCCACTCCTTTACAGAACTGAGCATTGGGATATCATTCTCAATGAGTAGTATGTCATCTACATACAAGACTAGCTAGAAGTTTTTTTACTCCCACTAAACTCAGTATAAACACGGTTCCTCGCACTTTCGAGTGAAACCTTTTGTTTAAATTACATGATCGAAAACGAGATTCCAACTCCTGGATGCTTGCTTAAGACCATAGATGGATCTCTTAAGTTGCATACCTTCTTTTAGGGTTTGATGATCCACAAAACCTTCCAGGTTGTGGTCATGTAACACTTCCTCTAGAATCTCATTCAAGAATGCGGTTTTGACATCCATTTGCCAAATCTCATAATTATGAAATGCGGCAACCGCTAAGATAATCCTTATGGATCGAAGCATGGCGACTGGGGCGAAGGTTTCGTCATAGTGAAGACCATGACTTGGGTGACACCTTTGCCTCCAATCTACTTTGTAAACATCATTATGTTTATCTTGCCACTTTTGAATATGATAGATCCACTCAACACTGCGAGGGCTTAACCTCCTTAGGTAAATCAACCACGTCCCTACTTGATTGTCTACATAGAATCCATTTCAGATTTTGCATGGCTCCTAGGCCATAGCTTTGAGTCGGGACTACAAATGGTTGCTTTGTAGGTAGTAGGTTCGTTACTTTCAAAAAGTAGCAAATTATAGTCATCACCTTCCTCTATAATACCAAGGTATCTATCAGGTTGATGACTAATTCTGCTTGACCTCCTAGGTTCCGAAGGAATAATGACCGTACCAGACGAAGATGGAACGTTTTCCTCGTCGTCCTTTTTGGTTTGTGGCTCTTGGACTTCATCAAGTTCAAATTTTCTCCCACTCTGTCTTTTAGAAATAAAATCATTTTCTAAAAAGACTGCATCACGAGACACAAACACTTTGTCCTCGTGTTTATTGTAGAAGTAATAAGCACGTGATTCCTTTGGATATCCCACGAAAAGACATTTGTCAGATTTGGGTGCGCGTTTATCGTCAGACTTATTCTTAACAAAAGCCTCGCATCCCCAAATTCTCATAAACGACAAATAAGGGACTTTCCCTGTCCATATCTCATATGGAGTCTTGTTTGCCGCTTTAGTCGGGCTTCGATTTAGTGAAAATATTGCAGATAAGATAGCAAAACCCCAAAAATAATCAGGAAGCTCTGTTAGACTCATCATAGAGCGAACCATATCTAATAAAGTTCGATTTCTCCTTTCGGATACACCGTTTAATTGAGGTGTTCCAGGAGGAGTCCATTTGTGATACTATACCACAAATCTTTTAGTGTGGAATCAATTCATTCGTCAAGTTTCACCACCACTATCTATCGTAGGTTGTAAATCTTTTTATTCAATTGGTTTTCTAACTTCATTTTTAAATTCTTTGAATTTTTCAAAAGCATCACTTTTATGCCTCATCAAGTAGACATATCCATATCTACTCAAGTCGTCGGTAAAAGTAATGAAGTAGTGATAACCAACTCTAGCTCGGATAGTCATTGGACCACATACATCCGTATGTATAAGTCCTAATACTTCACTTGCTCGTGTTCCTTTTCCAGTAAAAGGAGCACGAGTCATCTTGCCTAGAAGACAAGATTCACATACGCCATAAGATTCGTAATCGAATGGTTTGAGTACTTTAGATGAAACAAGTCTCTTTATGCGTCGTTCGTTTATGTGCCCTAAACGACAATTCCAAAGGTATGATTGATTAGGTTCACCTGTTTTGAGCTTCTTGTTTTCTACATGATAGACCTCTTTTGCAATATCTAAAACATAAATACCTCCAATAGAAATGGCCTCGCCATAAACCATTTCATTAAGTGAAAAAGTACAACAGTTATTCTTAATGCAAAATGAAAATCCTTCCATGTCTAACACGGAAATGGAGATAATGTTCTTGGTAAGAGTTTGTACATAATAGCAATTATTTAAATACAACTCTAAACCATTAGGCAAAAGAAGAACGTAGGTGCCCACGGAAACTGCGGCTACCTTAGCTCCATTTCCCATGCGCAGGTCCACGTCACCCTTGGCTAGTGCTTGCGCGTCCCTCAGCCCCTGTACACGATTACAAAGGTGAGAACCACAACCGGTATCAAATACCCAAGAAGATGTACTAGCAAAGTTAATATCTATCATATAGAGTGATGAAAGAATTTTACCTGACGTTGTCACACAACCGTCCTTCTTGTCTTTCAAATACTTGGGGCAATTGCGTTTCCAATGCCCTTTGCCATTACAATAATAGCAATCCGCCTCCGCGTGTTTGTTGACTTTGGGCTTGGCCTTATCAAAGACCTTGCCCTTTCCCTTGCCGGATTTCTTGAAAAGAGTCTTACCCTTTCCCTTGTCCTTCCTCACCCCAAGGTTCATGTTCTTCATTTTCCTGGAAAGAACATCCTTGGGTTCACTCCCACTAGCCTCCATGTCCCTCTCCGCTTGGGTGAGGAGTGCATGGAGTTCATGGAAACTCTTGTCCATGTCATTCATGTTGTAGTTCACCCTAAATTGGGTGAACTTAGGTGTGAGTGAATGAAGGATCTTACCCACCACCAATTGCTTCGGAATTTTGCACCCTAGACGCTCTAAGGTGTCTGCGTGCTCAACCATTTTGAGCACGTGTGGGCCAACCTTTTGGCCCCTTTGAAGCTTGGTGTCAAAGAATTTTGTAGCTGCCTCATATTGAAGAATTTGAGGGGCTTGCGAAAACATCGACGTGATCCTCGTGAATATCGCATATGCATCGAGTGATATCAATTGGAGTTTGAGTTTGGGTGAGATTGACCAAATCAAGACATTCTTGACGTCATTAGCAATCTTCAAATAAAGGTAATACTCGGCCCGAACCACCGCGGACGATCTTGGCGCGGGTTCGGTGGGGGCCCTTCGACCAAGTAGCGAAGCACGTTATCGGATAACGCAACGCTCTTGATCATTGACTCCCATTCAACGAAGTTACTTCCGTCATTCTTTAGAACACACTTGTCCATGACGGATCTCAACCATGAGTCCTTACCCAAGGTTGCAGCGTTTGATGATGTTGACATTATGCGAATATGGTAACTACAACAAAAAGAAATATATAAACATTCATTGTTAATTTACTTGAAAAACATTTTAACAAGTTTAGCATTCATATAATGACCTCTCACTAAATTATATAAATGATTACAAGACCCATCTTTAAATAAAAATAGTCATCGCATGCTTCCTTTATCTAGAAATGGTAAGTCATTACTTGACTAATTCTACCCTTAGAACTCTTGGTTGACGGATTTCAACTAAATCCATCTCCTAGTCCCAAGATAACGCTTATCTCGTTGAGTCCAATCCAATTTTAGCTTGTGATCGTATCACCCTACTTACCCGAGGTAAAAAGGGACCCACGAGCGTGGTAGCCCTAATGAACACGGGATTCATAGGTGTTATTAATTGGTAAGGCTAATCTCAATTTTTAAATATATGTGAGAGATTTTGTCAATTTAGTTATTAATTCCCTATTATTGAATAAAATCCGTCAACCAAGAGTTCTAAGGGTAGAATTAGTCAAGTAATGACTTACCATTTCTAGATAAAGGAAGCATGCGATGACTATTTTTATTTAAAGATGGGTCTTGGAATCATTTATATAATTTAGTGAGAGGTGTCCATTATATGATGCTAAACTTTTTAAAGACTGTTTTTCAAGTAAATTAACAATGAATGTTTTATATATTTCTTTTTGTTGTAGTTACCATATTGGCTAATATCAACATCATCAACGTTGGCAACAATTTGGTCAGACTCATGGTTTGAATCCGTCATGGACAGTGTGTCCAAGGATGACGTAAAGTAACTCGTTGATGGGAGTCCACGATCACGAGCGCCGCTTTATTCGATACGTGCTTCGCTACTTGGTCAACAGCCCCCACCGAACCCGCGCCAAGATCGTCCGCGGTGGTTCGGGCGAGTATGAACCTCTATTTTGAAGGTTGCAAATGACGTCAAGAATGTCTTGATTTGGTCAATCTCACCCAAACTCAAACTCCAATTGATATCACTCGATGCATATGCGATATTCACGAGGATCACGTCAATGTTTTCGCAAGCCCCTCAAATTCTTCAATATGAGGCGGCTACGAAATTCTTTGACACCAAGCTTCAAAGGGGCCAAAAAGTTGGCCCACACGTGTTCAAAATGGTTGAGCACGCGGACACCTTAGAGCGTCTAGGGTGCAAAATTCCGAAGCAATTGGTGTTGGGTAAGATCCTTCATTCACTCACACCTAAGCTCACCCAATTTAGGGTGAACTATAACATGAATGGCATGAAAAAGAGTTTCCATGAACTCCATGCACTCCTCACCCAAGCGGAGAGGGACATGGAGGCTAGTGGGAGTGAACCCAAGGATGTTCTTTCCATGAAAATGAAGAACATGAACCTTGGGGTGAGGAAGGACAAGGGAAAGGGTAAGACTCTTTTCAAGAAATCCGGCAAGGGAAAGGGCAAGGTCTTTTATAAGCTCAAGCCCAAAGTCAACAAACACGCGGAGGCGGATTGCTATTATTGTAATGGCAAAGGGCATTGGAAACGCAATTGCCCCAAGTACTTGAAAGATAAGAAGGACGGTTGTGTGACAACGTCAGGTAAAATTCTTTCATCACTCTATATGATAGATATTAACTTTGCTAGTACATCTTCTTGGGTATTTGATACCGGTTGTGGTTCTCACCTTTGTAATCATGTACAGGGGCTGAGGGACGCGCAAGCACTAGCCAAGGGTGACGTGGACCTGCGCATGGGAAATGGAGCTAAGGTAGCCGCAGTTTCCGTGGGCACCTACGTTCTTCTTTTGCCTAATGGTTTAGAGTTGTATTTAAATAATTGCTATTATGTACCAACTCTTACCAAGAACATTATCTCCATTTCCGTGTTAGACATGGAAGGATTTTCATTTTGTCATTAAACACTGTTGTACGTTTTCACTTAATAAATGGTTTATGGCGAGGCCTTTCTATTGGTGTATTTTGTTTTAGATAGATATTGCAAAAGAAGTCTATCATGTAGAAAACAAGAAGCTCAAAACAGGTGAACCTAATCAATCATACCTTTGGCATTGTCGTTTAGGGCACATAAACGAACGACGCCTAAAGAGACTTGTTTCATCTAAAGTACTCAAACCATTCGATTACGAATCTTATGGACGTAGGCGAATCTTGTCTTCTAGGCAGTAGATGACTCGAGGCTCCTTGTAGGGAAAGGGACACGGCAAGTGAAGTATTAGGACTATACAATTTAAGGATGTATGAGGTCCTCAATGACTATCGAGCTAGACCGGTGGTTATCATACTTCATTAATTTTAGACGACTTGAGTAGATATGGATATGTCTACTTGATGAGGCATAAAAGTGATGCTTTTGAAAAATTCAAAGAATTTCAAAATGAAGTAGAAAACCAATTGAATAAAAAGATTAAAACCCTACTATCCGATCGTGGTGGTGAATACTTGAACAATGAATTTGATTCACACCTAAAAGATTGTGGTATAGTATCACAATGGACTCCTCCTGGAACACCTCAATTAAACGGTGTGTCCGAAAGGAGAAATCGAACTTTATTAGATATGGTTCGATCTATGATGAGTCTAACAGAGCTTCCTGATTATTTTGGGGTTTTGCTATCTTATCTGCAATATTTTCACTAAATCGAAGCCCGACTAAAGCGGCAAACAAGACTCCATATGAGATATGGACAAGAAAAGTCCCTTATTTGTCATTTATGAGATATTGGTGGATGGGAAGGCTTTTGTTAAGAAGTAAGTCCTGACGATAAACTCGCACCCAAAATTTTTTCTGACAAATGTCTTGTGTTAGGATATCCCAAGGAATAACGTGCTTATTACTTCTACAATAAACACGAGGACAAAGTGTTTGTGTCTCGTGATGCAGTCTTTTTAGAAAATGATTTTATTTCTAAAAGACAGAGTGGGAGAAAATTTGAACTTGATGAAGTCCAAGAGCCACAAACCGAAAAGGATGTAGAGGAAAACGTTTCCCTCTTCGTCTGGTACGGTAATTATTCCTTCGGAACCTAGGAGGTCAAGCAGAATTAGTCATCCACCTGATAGATACCTTGGTATTATAGAGGAAGGTGATGACTATAATGTGTTACTTTTTGAAAGTAACGAACCTACTACCTACAAAGCAGCCATTTCAGCTCCCGCCTCAAAGCTATGGCTAGAGGCCATGCAATCCGAAAGGGATTCTATGTACGACAATCAAGTATGGGACTTTCTTGGTGATTTACCTAAGGAGTAGACCTCCTTCAGTGTTAAGTGGATTATAAGATCAAAAGTGGCAATAAGACAAAACCATAATGATGTTTATAAAGCTAGATTGGTGGCTAAAGGTTTCACCCAAGTTCATGGTCTTCACTATGACGAAACCTTCGCCCCAGTCGCAATGCTTCGATCCATAAAGATTATCTTAGCGGTTGCCGCATTTCATAATTATGAGATTTGGCAAATGGATGTCAAAACGCCTTCTTGAATGGGATTCTAGAAGAGGAAGTGTACATGACACAACCTGAAGGTTTTGTGGATCCATCAAACCCTAAGAAGGTATGCAAACTTAAGAGATCCATCTATGGTCTTAAGCAAGCATCCAGGAGTTGTTTAAATCATCGGTTCGATCAGGTAATTAACAAAATGGGGTTTACTCGAAAGTGTCGGAAGGGGGAACCGTGTTTATACATGAAGTTAGTGGGAGTAAAGTAACTTTTCTAGTCTTGTATGTAGATGACATACTACTCATTGGGAATGATATTCCAATGCTCACTTCTGTAAAGGAGTGGCTAGGAATACATTTCCAAATGAAAGACTTAGGAGAGGCCCAGCGCATCTTAGGTATCCGGATCTCTAGGGATAGATCTAAAAGGATACTAGCATTAAGTCAAGAAACTTATATTGATAAGATTCTTGATCGGTTCAACATGAAAGACTCTAAGAGAGGCTTTCTTCCTATGGGAAGTGGGATCACCTTGAGCAAGTCAGAGTGCCCTACGAAAACCGAGGAGATTGAACGCATGAAATTGATCCCTTACGCTTCAGCCGTTGGATCAATCATGTATGCTATGATGTGCACTCGTCCCGATGTTGCATATGCTTTGAGCATGACAAGTCGTTACCAAGCAAATCCAGGTGAGAGTCACTGGATAGCCATAAAGAACATCCTTAAGTACTTGAGAAGGACCAAGGATTCGTTCTTGGAGGCGAGACTGAGTTACGTGTAAAGGGTTACACTGATGCCAGTTTCCAAACAGATAGGGATGATATGAAATCCCAATCCGGCTACGTTTATATGATGAATGGAGGAGCTGTTTGCTGGAAGAGTTTCAAGCAAAGCGTTACAGCGGATTCTACAACAGAAGCAGAGTACCTTGCAGCGTCTGAAGCTGCAAAGGAAGCTGTGTGGATTCGGCAATTTTTGGAAGGACTATCAGTAGTCCCTACTGCCAAAGATCCTATCACAATTTATTGTGATAACAGTGGGGCTATTTTTCAAGCAAAAGAGCCCAAGTCTAGTAATAAGTCTAGACATGTACTTAGGAAATATCATGTAATTAGAGATTACGTGGACAGAAAGGAAATTAACATTTGTAAGGTTGGGACAGATGACAACATTGCTGATCCTTTAACCAAGCCTTTGTCAAAGGCTAAGCATGATGGTCATGTCGTCACAATGGGATTGAGACGTGTACCAGAATTCCTTTAGATTATGTAATATGTAATAATTGAATGTTGTTTTAATTATTTCATATATGATAATTGCATTCATTGTTCGAGTTTCATTATAAACTCTTTTATTTAGTTTGACTAAATTAATACTTTGTTTATCCGAATAGATTGGTGAAACCCTATTCAAGTAATAGGACGAACTTAGTATTTGGTCACCTCCCCTAGTCACTCAATGAGGTGACGTCTCGAAATGACTAGATTGAAGTCGATCGATGGTTGGTTCAGCACCATGGGGTCATGGAGATGACTTGTCGTTTACATAGACAGACTGTATGACACTCTGTCGGACAGTGACATTGTAGAGACCCTTAAATCAATTATTTGATGCCTGGTCGTGGCAGGGTCTTCTATCTTATTCCTATAAGTCGATTCTTTTGACTGGAGACCGTCTATCTGAGTCGGTGCAGTTTCCGATTGGTTTTGGTTGATGTTCTAGGTCGTGCCGTAAAAGGAGGCCGATGGACTTCTTCTGGATCATGGTGATCTGCATCATACAGAGTAGATGGATTAACAGGAATTGTCCACCCACGTTGGGTAAAAACATCTTTAGGCCACTCGAGGAGAAATTACTGTAAATGCGTGGCCACGCTCGGAAAGAGATCTATGGTAGATTTTCCGGTCACACAGTTACTCTCCCTATCGAGAAAACCACTCTAGATATTGTCAATCGCAAGTGCGACCTGAAAGACACCTTGCGTTGAGTGGGAGATGTGATAAAGAGACAAGAGAATTGGTGACGCACACTTGTGTCAGACAAGTGGGAGATTGTTGGAGTAGGTGTCCTCCACAAATAGTGCGCCACATAATAAATCTTATTAAGGAATATAATTGGGATATTTATTGACTATATATATGATTAGTCAGTTGATTAACGTAAATCAATAACGGTTGGCTGACTAGAGTTTGACGTTATTGTCGTATGACGGCGGTGATCAACTGATCCCTTTCGGTCACACCTAAAGGATGAAATCCAAATTAGTAACTAATTATTTGTATACGATACAGTTAATTAGTACATTACATATATTCGATATGTACGAGAGTTAATTGTTAGAAATGAGTTAAGAACTCAAATTCGATTAAACTTATTTTTCAATTATGCGATAATTGACTAATAAATTTATATCTTATTTTAATACGATTAAATAAGATTTAACTTAGTAATTAATCGTTAAATTACTAAATTAGTTGAGGTTTTGAGATAGAGGTAATTAGTTAATTATATTTACAAGGAGTTGTAAAATAAATTAACTAAGCATTGTGGGACCCATTATATATTGATATAATGGTAAAATATTACTTAAAATGTTAAGTACATATTATTTATTTAATTGAGTCATATAATTGTTATATGATCAAATTAACACTTAATTATACAAGATAATTAACCATATGATCAATAAGTATTTGTGAGACAAATATCAAAAAATCAAAATGGACCAAACTAGGCCATAATGGCCGGTTATGTTGTTAGTTGTATGGTGATGATTGTTGTTCTTATTTACACTCACAAGTCACCAAGTGAAAGTGACATATCAAGTAGAATATAATCATCACTTATACTACAACACTCCACCATAATACATGTGATTAAAATAAGCAAAATGAGAGCCTTGTGAAGCTCATTTTGACCGGCCATATTGTCTTTATAAGGGCAATATGGTTGTTCATTTCATTTGTTCAATTCATGCTTGTTTTTCATACTTCTCTCAAAAACTCATCTTTTCTCTAAAAACTCTAAAATACTAATATTTACTAAGTATTACTAGTGTAGTAATATATTCTAATATTAGTAGTATAATATCTATGTTATTATCTAGTTAATAATAAGAGTAGATTATTTGGGTTCATCTTGGTGCAACTTATAGGAGATCTTCTAATTTGGAGATTACTTGTGTTCATTCATATTATTAGCTCAAGAACAACAAGAAGGAGTTCTTGTTGTGCCCTTATATTTTCCATATCAATGTGAGGAAATTTCTTCTCTTATATAAATGTCTTTATATTTGTATGCATGTTACATAGATCATTAAATACTAAATTAACAAGTAATTTAGCAACTAATTAGAGGAGTCTAATTAAGGTCTATGGACTTACATATAGTAACCGATTGAGGAGGTTGTTGTCATTAACCTTGCCCCGATTAAAGCCTAATATGTACAAGCTTAATCTTTGTTTGCTAAACTTGGTCGAGCCAACGACGTTAAACAAGTACGCTTATGGGAGGCAACCCACATTTGACGGTTTTGGTGAGACTTTGAGATTTTGTATGAGGCATTTCGGATACTTTTTCAAGTTTCTAACGCCTTTGTAAGGTGGTGGGGCATCAAGGGAGGACTTGTGGAAGAAGCTTTGGGCACTAAGAGTGAAAAACATTGGAGCAAAAATCGAAAAAACGAAGATGGTGGGGCAAAAAACGGAGCCGTGCGCAACTAATACAGGACAGGTTCCACCGTGCAGATTCCACCGTGCGTAACCCAACTGTGGCGTGCGAAACTAATGCAGGACAGGTTCCACTGTGCGCAACTCATCTTTTTGAACAAAAAAAAAAAGAATCACACTTACATCAAAACGCACGACCCCCACACAAAAATCCCCCTCATCTTCATTCTTATCTTCATCTCCTTCACTTCACTTTCCAAATCTCCATTATACCCAACCACCAAACCTCCTCCAAAATCAACAAAACTCAACCAAACTACCTTCAAATCAACCCAAAATAACAAAATCAAACACAACTTTTCATTTATAACAACAACAAGCCAACAAAAATCAGTTTTGGGTGAAAATTTATTTTTTCACCATAATTTCTTAGATTTGATTTTTGAACAACTTCAGGTTTAACTAGATCCCGTGTGGAAGGTATGATTGCTTTTTCATCTTTCCCTACCCCCGGTTTAACTAGAGTCCGTGTTAGCCAATTTCGACATAAAAGTGGCTTGGTTGAGTTTCATTCGAGTACCCAACTAAAGAAATATAATGAGTTAATGGCTAAGGATTTTGACCCCACAAAATTTTTATGCACCTCAACAATGGTTTCTATGGGGATTTTTGATGATATAAGAAAGATGTGTGATAGGTTGGGTCTAGGAATAGGGTCGATGCATGCTTGGTCTTTTAAGTCCCTTACTTGCGAGTTCCTCGCTACGTTGAAGGGAAACCTTGATAACAAATCCCCCACCATTACGTTTCAAATTTTGAGGCATGAGCTAGAGTTTAGCCTCCAAAAAATTTCAGAATTTCTTGGTATTCTCTTCTTACATGATTGCAAAGGTGTCGCTTCTAAAACGACACCTAAAATGAGGGATCGGGAAAATTTTTGGGCCGAAATTACCCAATCCGAATCTCGATATGAAGCTCGGACCGCCGCCTTGTCGGAGGTGCGGAACCCCGTGTTCCGTTACTTTTTAAGAATGTTTTCCGACATTCTAATAGGTAGCCATGAGACTCACACATGGTAGGGACGATAGCTTGTCATTGCCTTAAGGAGTTAATGGAGGATAAACCCTTGTCTGTCGACCTGACCAAGGCGGTGCTGTTGCAGTTGATGAAAATAAGAGATAAAGTACCGCCGACAATCATTGGGGGAGGGCTAGTAACGTTGATCGCTCAAGGAGCGGGATGAACACAGAACCCGAGGATAGGGCAAGGGGGTCTACATTCATTGACCATAACCATTTGAGGGCGTGCCTAATGACTAGGACGGTCGATGAGGAGCAAGTTCCTTATCACGAAATGTAGGGCCATGCTCCTCCCCAACCTCGACTTCACAACTATCTTTAACCGGGTGAACTGGGGGATGCTTGTACTGGAAGGGGAATTGATAAAAGATTCAACTTATGTCGATTGGGGAACAACGTCCTATGGTCTTGACCCCACCACGATCAGGTGTGAGACCGCCTTGCCTATTGATGATGTTGCTTCCTCTGATGGTGTCGGTTCCCCTACCCTTGCCCAAACCAGAAATGAAAACCCAACCTCCTCTCGCCAACCTTACCCAATTTGAGACTGGCAACCCTTCGGTTGTGGGATATAATCAAGGGCACCATGCCAATTTTGGGTATAACCCGTACATGCCCCCAACAATTTTCCATGCCACCCCTTCCCAATAATACCCTCCTCCACCTCCGGGTTTTGGTCCTAACCCTTGGGACATGTCTTCCCTCTCCAACCAAATCTCCACCCTAAACAACAACTTTAGTACCCTTAATTTCAATTATGACTCCTTCTTCACCTCTTATGGTGAACATAGGAGTTCATTTAAGACCTTTCGGTCGGAGACTAGGACATCTTTTGAGGGGCTTAGGGCGAACAACCGGAAGTCCTTTGAGGAGTTGCGGAGTCTTCAAACTTGGCAACTTGATGAGGCTATGAATGCAATGGGTAGTTTGTGTGAGTCGGTCAAGTCTTTGTTCGAAGCCTTCACTTCACATTTCCCGCCTTATCAACCACCGCAATAGACTTAGGGGAACGGGAAGAGCCTAGTGTGAGGAGGTGGCGTAGAGGATGGTTGTTGGTTGATTGGTTGGTCTTCTTGTTTCGGTTTCTGTTCTACCCCTTTTCCCTCTGATTTATGAAGAGTTGAGTTCATTGTTATTGTTGTAACTTGAATGTGTTGTGTTTTGTTGTTTGTAAGTGCATTGGTTGCACTTGGGGTGATGTCTTTTGAAATGCTCCTATTTTGAAAATCAAAATTAACAAAAATCTCCCTCGTTTTGAGTGAGTACGCCCGTCACATCTAAATTTAGATAGCCTAGTTTAGTATTTACAAAAAAAACAAAAATATGTTTTTCCTTTTTGAAATATAATGTGTTTTCCCTCCCGTTTGTGTACTTACTCGAGGACGAGTAAGGTGCAAGTGTGGGGAGGAGATTAATTGTCTAAAAACAAAAAGCAAAAAAAAAAATTGAAAAACCCAAAAGTACGTGTTCTTTCTATATATTTGTGCTTGTGCATAGTTTGTTCTCTCGTGTAGGTTCCGCAACCAATGATCGGAGACAAGAATGAAGGTTTATGAGCCTAGATTTGGTATGATCTTTCCAACATTCACCCTTTCTTTTCTTGTAACTTCACATGAGAAGTTGGGAGATTTTTGACTTGCTGATGATGATTTGAAAATTGGTGGTTGTGAAATATTGTGTTGTAGAATAGGATTGCATTTGCTATTATAGAGAAGGGTCCGGATTGGAAAAAGGGTGAGGGTTGGTTGTATTGCAAGGATGATGATGTTGGCAATTGTCGGTCATGGCCAAAGACTTAGGGGTTCGGTTGTATCGGTTTGTTGCTCCGGTTCCGCCTCTATTTCAAGAAGGTAGTGAGGAGAATCCCTCACAATCTTCATTTTTGGTGCATTGGGAAGCGGCACCGAGTTCTTTTCTACCCCATTTACCTTGATTTGCTAATAAATTATGTCGTCCGCGGGGTTATTTCTAATCCACTTGATGATCACTATTTATTTACATATTTTATGATGCCCTTAGATACATACAACTTGATTTATTGTCTTTCCTTGCTTGTTTCTATGCTATTTTAGCTAGAATATCGATTATGCCGCTTCTATTATGTTTTAATGCAGATTGGATGCATTTGGAGCTTTTTAAGTTGGTATGGAGCATAGCGGAGTCAGATCGTAGAAGGTTAGGCACGGGAATCGAGAGCGGTGGAGAAGAAATGAAAAAAAAACGAAGAAACAAGCCATCTGAAGGATGCCCGATCGAGCAACATCACTCTGCTCGATTCGAGTCGGGCTGACGTCATGCTCGGTCGAGCAGATTCACCTTTGCTCGATCGAGCAACCTAGTGTCTGACAGCTTTCGGATTTCCTAAATTAGTTTTTAGTTAATTAGATTGTTATTATAAAAGGAAAACTCGTCTTTCACAATTAGGGTACGCTTTAATATTAAAAACTCGAGTTTTGTTTGCTTTGCTAATGGATTGATTCATCAAGACTATTGTTTTTAATTCAAGCTTGTAATCGGTATTCATTAATCTTTTTTTGTTATTCAATTAGTTACTTTCTAGTTCTTTAATTATTCTTTGTTAATCCTTTCATTATTTTTAATCATGTTTACTTTATTTATTATCGTTGTTATTAATATCGTTATGAGTAGCTAAATTCTTATCTAGGGTTGAAAGGGGATCTAGGATTGTTAGAATGGATAGACTAATTAATTGAATTGCAATAGCATGGTTATCGTTTGATTATCGTTTTAAATCTAGTTGCTTAATTACTGGCCAGGATTAGTTAACTAGTCTCGCAAATTAGGATTAACACCGACCGGGTTAAGACTAAGATAAGCTACGATAATTGAATAAAACTCGTTTAATGATAGCGATCGCATGTTAAATTGTAGATCTAAAGGGCATAATTGAATCGACCGATATTGTGACCTTAGATAACTTTATTTCATGATAGTTAATTACACCCTCACCCCTGAATAATAATCCTAGTGAACCTGAGACCTTAGACTTTTAATCCTATTGATTTCAACCTTTTATTGTTATTGTTTACTACTCCCTCCTATCCAAACCAAAGGTTACACTTATCTTATTTGGACTATCCAAACCAAACTATCCATTCCTTTTCGGGTAACAAATAAGACCAACTACTCCTCATTTAACCTATATATTTACACAATATGTCATTACCCCACCCACCCAACTAACATTAAATACTCAAGTGGTCCTACTTCCATTCCAATACTACCCTTCCCTTTTCAATGTTTTCTTAAAACTTGTGCTCCCTCCCATGTAACATTTGGTTTGGATGGGAGGGAGTATTAGTTTAGGAACACAAATAAAAAAAACCACGAAATTGTTGCTATAAAAGACGAACCTAGTTTAACAGATTAGAATCGCTGACTATTAGTTAGTAGTGAATAAGGATTACTTTGATTAAGGTGACGCGACTTTACCCTTATCACCACTTTAGGGAGTATTAAAGATACTTCTTTAACAAATAAGTATCCCCCGGAATAAAGGTAATGTTGGGCAAAGTACGGTTGAGGCCTTTGGCAAGGTGGGTAATGATACCCCCAACTACCATTGTCATGTTACCGGCGGTGAGTTGCTAAGTCTATATAAGTTGAGTGTCATGTGATGGGCGATGCAAGCTTTGAAGGTTTGCGGTTGGGTAAAGAGTTATGACCCAAGAATTTCAATATCCGGGATTTGAAAGTTATGCGCCTCATCCCGGCCAAAAACCGTATAGCCCATGAATCGATGCCAAATGCGGATGGCGGCATTATGTACCGCATTTGCAACTCTATTCACATTCTTCACATCATGAATACCCGAAATAGCTTTCCATACCCTCCCCACATTATAATTCTCTGGGGGTTTATGGGAGGGGGTCGGGTCAAGAACGAAGTAACTAGCAAACTCCTCAAGGGTGAGGGAATAATCCCAATTAAGGAGACGGAATTTTAGAGCAAACTCCCCCTAATCCCGCGTCTTTAGCCTTCGTCCGGCTTATTTTTGAGAATGGTCGGCGTATTGATACGCCGTACGAGATTATGCTTGGGCTTTGTTTAGTTTCGTTTTAGACATTTTCGTTTCGGGCCTTTAAGTATAAATAGAAGAAATCCTTATTTTTTGGAGGGGGCTTCGTTTTAGAGGGAGAGAGAGTATTAGATTTTATCTATTGTTCATCTTATTCTTATTTTCTTCATCCAATTAGTTGGTAATTTCTATTTCCGTTTTTATTTTTCTTGTATTGTCTTGTTAATTTCATTTTCTTAGTTTATTTTCATGCTAGTTCTGAATATCTAGTTTACTTATAGTCCAAGTTTTGATTTTTAGGCTTGTTCTACCTATAAACTTAGTTTAATTAAACTCCAATCATATATTAGTCACTTTTTGCATGTTATGTTATTGTAATCAATCTTATATAATGTTGCATACTTCCTCTATTCCATTTGGTTGTATACGTTTGCTTTATCACGTATGTCAATGCTCATTTTGTTTTGTTTATATCTTTAGTTACATATTACTAAAAATTATAAAAATTTGATATTAATATTGTACTCGGTAAGACAATTGAAACAAGATCTCACATGACTATCTTTTATGTTATATAGTAGAAGTTGTGCTAAAAACTCTTCTCACATGTGAATAGTGCCTAAAAAGCAAACGTATACAATCAAATGAAACGGAGGAAGTATTAAAGTTTCAACCTTTACAATTTATTTAGGCTTTATTAACATAAGTAGTGAGTAATCCCCTTTTAAGGGTCCGATTAAATCTAATAATGAGTTTATTTTGGTAATTAGTCCAATTGGCAAGCTGTGGGTAATTGTTTTTGGTAAAGTGCTTTTCATTACTCCTTGTTGGACTTTATCTCTCTTGTAAATTGTAAGGGTGGTTATGGGTAGGCTTGGGTAACACCGCTAATTGGGTTATTCATTGAAGTGAGACCCTTCTAAAGAGACTTTATCTTCAGACTAAGGACTTTCATCTATAAGGCTGTGAGAAACCTTAATTGGGACCAATAACATTGACTCATATTAACTTGGACTCGGTTTTGGGTTATTCATGGAAGTGGCACCTATTATCAACTTAATAGACTACCTCTACTCACGAGGATTATGTTGTTAGACTAGCTCGTGTTGTCTCACATGAACCCATAACCCACTACTTGTTGATGGATCAATTGCCTACTTAACCCAAGACTAAGGACTAGATCGGATCTAGACCTCTTAATCTTGAATTAACCTCATCTTTTTCCTATATTAATCATTTAGCCTGCACTTTAGTCTTAATTTTAGTTAGTGCATTTAGTTAGAATTAGTTGAACCAAACCAACCTTTTATCGACTTAACTAAACATTCCATTGAAACCGGTTAGTACTCGTATCACTCTCTGTGGATTTCGACACCCCAAGTGCTACATGACAACCGTGCATTTACACTATATTTAACTCCTATCAACGAAGTGAGTTACTACTTCATTTAAAACTTAAATCATTTGGACAAGTTTTTAACTTTGATAACACTTTATTTTATGTATTTTTAATCCACATTTTATCCCTTATTTGCTCAAATTAATAACCCGACTTATCTTTTTTGACCCAAGTCGATTAGTTTTTAATTTATGTAATTATATATTATTTTTGGATGTGGTACTGCTTTTGGATGTTTTACATATGTAGGTACCAACTCGAGTGAAAATCGAGTAGAAAAGCGGGTCAAGACGAATCGGATTAAAGAAAGACAAAAAGAAAATGAGCCAAAGACTCGGGCCATCAATTCCATTTCGTTTTCCTGCACAGTAAAAGCAAGGTCTAGGCTACTTAATTGGGTTTGGTCACATGACCCTTGTCTCATATGTGAAGAGCCCACTTGCTAAAGAATGCCTGCACCTTCTGGAAATAAAAGATGGGCCTCAATTTTTGGAGTACTTGGCACAAAAACAGAAAACAAGTAGAGTAGGAGAAAAGCTCCACATTTTTAGCCTTCATTTTTGGGGGAGCAGAAGACGAAAAACAGGAAACAAAAAGAAAATAAGGGCCGTCACTTTTTGGGGTTTTTGGGGTTCTCATTTGTGACGGTCACTATCCGTCACAAGCTTGTGACGGGTCAGATCCCTCTCACAAACTTGAGTCTTGTAATATAACTAGTGGATGAAAATATGAAGAAAAATGGTCTATTAC
>JAIUZE010004627.1:0-22160 GCA_022085475.1 Heliosperma pusillum | reverse complement strand
TTTTGGGACTGTCTTTGAATCTTTAATGCCATTTAGGTGGTAAATACTAATCATTTTTTTAATTGTTATTTGACGATTAAGTTTGGTTGACAGTTCCTTTAATGTTCTCTGAATACATATGGAGAGTGACAAGTAATTCAACATTGTGTATTTGGAGAACTGTAGGGAATTGCTGCCGAATTTTCGTCTCATAACAATTAATTAAATGATTAGTATTTACTAATGGTATGAAAGATTCAAAGATGGGTTTAGGTTGGAGAGATAAGGACCCCATGAACTCGAATATTACTTTTTTTTTGCAGGGGGAAGATGTTGTTGTTGTTGTTGTTGTTGTTGTTGTTGTTGTTGTTGTTGTTGTTGTTGTTGTTGTTGTTGTTGTTGTTGTTGTTGTTGTTGTTGTTGTTGTTGTTGTTGTTGTTGTTGTTGGAGGTTGGAGGTTGGAGGTTGGAGGTTGGAGGTTGGAGGTTGTTTGTTGTTTGTTGTTTGTTGTTTGTTGTTTGTTGTTTGTTGTTTGTTGTTTGTTGTTTGTTGTTTGTTTGTGTAATAGGAGGTATTGTTACTATTATTAGTAGTTATTGTTGTTATTGTTGCTATTAGTAAACTTTTAGTTCTTGTTGTTATTGTTTTGAATATTTATTTAAGTCGATAATAATAATTATAAACGTGTATGTAGATTTGAAATGAAAAGAGTACAACGGGCATGGATGTATGAAAGATTGGATTGTAATCAAAAATTAAGGCAGGAGTTTGTAAAGGGCGTTAATGAATTCATTAATTATGTTAAGAATCAAGAAGATTACGGTAGATGTAAGGAAATTAGGTGCCCATGTGTAAAGTGTAGAAATCGCAAATTTTTAGTCGAACAAGAAGTACGAAAAACACCTAGGGCTTTGGGGCTTTTGTGATGACTATTATGATTGGGTGTGCCATGGTGAAAATTTTCCCGTTGAGGAGAGGTCTGACAATCCCTATAGGGATATGGTGGAGGATGCGTTGCGCGACAACATTAATGAAATTATAATGGAAAATGTGGACGCCGAAGTGGTTGATGAATCTCCAAATCCTAATGTACTAGCCTTTTTCAAAATGTTGGAACATGCCAATAAACCGGTGTATGAGGGGAGTCGTATCTCTCTGTTGCAGTCAGCTTCCCGGGTGGTAACTTTGAAATGTGAATACAATTTACCCCACAAATGTGTAGATGGTATCGCGTCATTTATAGGGGACATTATTCCTGAAAATCATGTTATGACGCGTAACTTCTATGAACCCAAAAATATTCTTAAAGCTCTTCAACTGCCTTATGAAAAGATAGATGCGTGTGAAATAGGATGTATGTTGTTTTGGGATGATGATAGTCTTCTCGATAAGTGTAGAAAAGGTGGTAAAGATCGATATAAAAAACAAAAGAATGCAAATGGCAAAAGGGTTGGGAAAAATATTTTAACTTATTTCCCAATAGGACCGCGTTTGCAACGACTTTATGCCACAAAACTAATTGCGGCAGAGATGTGGTGGCATCATGAAAATCCACGTGTCAGCGGGATAATGTCTCATCCAAGTGACGGCGAGGCTTGGAAACATTTTGATCGCATTCATCCTTCTTTTGCAAGTGAGCCTCGAAATGTTCGACTTGATCTTTGTACTGATGGTTTCGCACCTTTCGGTCAATACGGAAAGTCGTACTCCTGCTGGCCGGTAATGCTAACTCCATACAATTTACCACCCTGGCTATGTATGAAAAGACAGTTTATGTTTCTATCATTACTTATACCCGGTCCGAACAGTCCCAAAAAATTTCTTGACGTTTATTTACAACCGTTAATTCGCGAGTTGAAGCAGTTGTGGGAGACAGGGTTGTACACATACGACGTCTCTAGAAAGCAGAACTTGGATCTTAGAGCCGTACTATTATGGACTATCAATGACTTTCCTGCTTACGGCATGTTATCGGGTTGGTCAACTGCTGGTGAACATGCGTGTCCATATTGTATGGAGAAGGAGACTAAGTCGTTTTGGCTTTATAAAAGTAAAAAATGGAGTGGGTTTGATTGTCATAGACAGTTTTTACAACCTGATCATGTTTTCCGCAAAGATAAAGTTAATTTTCGAAAAGGACGAGTTGAGAAAGATTTTGCTGCTACGAGATTAACGGGTGAAGAAGTGTGGGATTGTGTGAAGCATTTTTCCAAAGTTGTGGATGCAAGTAAAGCTGAATTGGACTCGTTAAAAGTTTCTCGAGTTGGGTGGTGGAAACAAAGCATTTTTTGGGAACTTCCTTATTGGAGAACACTATTAATTCGTCATAACCTTGATGTAATGCATATTGAGAAAAACTTTTTCGAGCAACTGATTCACACGGTGATGAATGTGAAAAACAAGACAAAGTTTACCCCACAAGCACAAGACGACATGTTGACCGTTTGTTCTAAACAGCGAAAAATGGATTCATTCATTTTGAATAAAGAACAAAAGAAGGTGTTGTGTGATTGGATCTCCAATTTGAGATTTCCGGACGGTTATGCTTCAGATCTGAGTAGATGTGTTGATAAACACGAGTTGAAACTACATGGATTGAAAAGTCATGATTGTCACGTGTTTATGGAGCGTTTATTTCCAGTGGCTTTAAGGCACCTTCTTCCGAAGAATGAGTGGAATGCTATAACTGAGCTTAGCCAATTTTTCAGAGATTTGTGTACTTCATCGATACAAGTTGAAAAAATAACTACTCTCGAGAACAACATTGCCGAAATCATTTGCAAGTTAGAGAAGATATTTCCACCATCTTTTTTTAACTCAATGGAGCATTTACCAATTCATTTGCCGTATAAACTGAAAATGGGTGGTCCAGTGCAATATAGGTGGATGTATCCTTTTGAGAGGTAATTAATTCCACAATTATCCAATTTTAACTTTAATTATTTCAGTCTATCTTATCCAAGTTTTTTATAGGTTCTTAAATCATTTGAAAAAAAAGATTGGAAATAAAGCGCGTGTTGAAGGTTCTATATGCAACGCGTATTTGCTTGAAGAAATTGCCAATTTCTGTTCCTTTTATTTTGAAGAGAACGTGGACACAAAAGCCAAGGATCTCGACGTACGCTCGAAAGAGCCTACGTATTCTACCTTACCCGAGATTTTTCAAGATCACGGGGGAATTTGTTCTGGAAAGTGTCGTGAAAGATTTTTAGAAGACAACGAATATGAGCGTGCACACTTATATGTTTTATCTAACTGTGATTTAGAAGAATTGAAGCATAACGAAGTGTAAGTAAAAAAATCGTCCTTTGAAACTTTAATTATTAATAATTAATTATAACAACATGCATGTAAAAACTATTACTTAATTCGACATTTTTTATAATGAATATAGGATGTTTGAAAATTATATCAAAACAGAATATCCCCAATTTCTCACAGCCGAGGATATTTGGAACAAATTTGACACAAGATTTCCCCAATGGTTTAGAGGACAAGTAAGTACATACTACATACTAACACCAGATTACTCTTTTTTTTCAATTTTTTTTTAATACCTGAAGGTATTATAATATGTTAATAATTTAACAATGATAGGTAAACAACTTAAAAGATCCAGTTCTCATAGCCTTAGCACAAGGTCCTTCGAAAAGGGTGCGAACATGGAAACGTTATTTCATTAACGGATACAAATTTCGCACTTTCAAAGATGGGTTAGATTTGGAAAAATCTACACTTAATAATGGAGTATGTGTAAGTTCGACTGAGGGAGCTGACTACTATGGAACACTCAACGAAGTTGTTGAATTGTCGTACACAGGCGAAAAAAGCACATATAATGTTATTTTATTCAAATGTGATTGGATAGATAATTCTGAAAAAGGAATGCAAATACATAAGGATTATAAACTTGTGGATGTTAATCGAAGCAGAAAATTTCCGAAATATGATCCATTTGTGTTGGCTTATCAAGTTGAACAAGTTTATTATACTTCATATCCAAATATCAAAAGAGATAAAGATAAGTGGTCAGCAGTATCAAAACTAAAGCCAGATCGCATGTTGATGCACCTATTGTCGAATCTGCGTTTCAAGAAGATGTTATTAGTAGTGAGACACTACTATCAATAATTGAAGTGGCAGATGATAATGAAATTATAGAGGAGGAGGAAGAAGAAGCTCAAGTAGAGGACAATAATGAGGAGAAGGTAGAAGAGGAGGAGAAGGAGGATGAGCAGAAGCGGAAGGAAGACGGAGCAGAAGATAAAGAGGAAGATAAAGAGGAAGATAAAGAGGAAGAAGAAGATTTTATAGACTCCCTTTTTAAATACAACATTTTCGAAAACCAATATTTAAGTAGTGATGATGAATAAGATTATTTCTAATTCTTATATTAGTTGAAACTACTTTTTCTATATGTGTGGTCGTTTGTAAAACAATTTATAGTTTTTATTATTTATTAATACCAATATATAGTTTCTTGTCATTTAATTGTACATACATGTTTGTTAATTCATGACAACTTTGAATAGTTTAGTTTTTCTCTATATGGCGGGAGGACGAAGAAGAGGTAGTACTAGTAATGTAGGAAACAGAGGGCAGGAGGATGAGAATGAACGAGTGAATGACAGGAACGCGCCACCGCCACCGGTGGAGACTACTACTCGCAGAGTCCGCCTCGATCCGGATGAGGAAACAGGTGTATGGTAAGGCTAGTTCACTTTTACTTTAATTGTTTAATCATAATTATGATTATTCAAAAATCATAATATTTATATATAATGTATGTATTTAACTATGATTATTAATTTCAGGTTCAGTGACGCAGATGTGGTTAAACTGATCTCGGAGACCATAATCTGCGGGTACAAGGAGCATGCGCCATGTTGGAAAGAGGCGTCAAATAATTTGCGGTCGTCTTGGTGGAACTGGTTTGAGGTATAATTATTTAAAATATTATAATTATATCTATTTAAATTTGTTTTTCTCAATTTATCTTTGTTATTGATTTTTTATTTTTTTATTTATTCACTTAATATTTTCCTAACTTTATGCTTTTAATCATGACAGCAAAAGGTTTCTTTCGATCCTCGCCATACAGATATGGTAAGGAAATCTTGGGAAGACGCCATGAAGACCCGTTTACGTCATAAGATCTACCGAGCCTCGCAGAAAGACGAGGAGCACAGGCCGAGTTGGATTCCTTTGGACTTGTTTAGAAAGCTTAAGAAGAGGCCTGTCGAAGATCCTGGTTTCGTTGTGAGATCTCAATCAGGCGCGGCTAATCGTAGATCGGGATGTGAAGAGAAGGGAAAGGCGTTGCCTACTCACCATTATGGGTAGAAAAAACACCTTGAGAATCATGGACGAAATGGTAAATCTAAATCTTCTTTCATTTTTTATTTATTTATCTAATTATAATTTAATACTTATATATATATGTTATACTAACAAGTATTTAAATTGTAGGTCGATAAATCTTCAACTGGTATCCCAAATGCGGTGCAAGTCTTAGAGAAGACAAAGAAGCACCCGTTCCGTGGATGGTTATCAAAAAAACCAGCTCAACTCTATGTAAGTTATGCATTTTTTTGTTAAGTGATTTATGTTTAATTTGTCATTTATATATTTAATTACATTAACTACTTAATTTAAATGACAATTACTAATTCTGAACTTGTTTGTGATGCAGAATAAGATCATATCAAAGAAGTCTGAGCTTCAAACTCAAGGAGTCGAAAACATCGACGATAATGAGATCTATTATGAGGAGACTGGATTTGACGAGAAAGGAAGATGCTACGGATTGGGACCAGCGGCGAAGTTTTTGTTTGACCATCATAGGCACCCTGTTGCTACCTCAAACCCGACTCAGGGCAACCAAGGTTTGGCTACTAAGCTGTCAAAGGAGAATGCTGCACTTAGACAAGAGCGCGACGAGCAAGCTCAAAGGATTGCAGCTATAGAAGAGTACTTGAGTCAGGTTGCAAGAAATTCTACTCAAAACTGCAGAACTGGAGGTCCTAACCAGGGTCGAGACGACTTTGATGATGATAGGGGCGATAATGCTAGGTCCAACCCATTCACCCCTTTCCCTCCTTTCCCTCCAATCACTCCACTGACTTGAGTGATTAGTTAACTATTTGGGGTACTTTGAACCTTTTATTTGTAAAACTTTAATTACTTTTATGATATAAAATCAAAACTTTGTTCGGTTTTGTGTTACATTAGTAACTTTGTTGGACGCGTAACTGCTGGAAAACTTCTGTAATTTGCAGGTTTTTTGTCGTTTTAACGCGTATAAGGGGATGCAGGAAACAGGCAGGTCCGGGAAAATACAGGCATTATTGCGACGGAAATTCCGTCGCAAACATTGACTGACTTACAGCCAAGTCAAACGTAAAGTCAATATTTGCGACGGAAAGTCAAACTTTTGCGACGGAAATTCCGTCGCAAAAGTTGACTTTATGTTTGACTTGACTGCCACCTGTACAGTCAAGTCAAACATTCAGTCAACATTTGCGACGGAAAGTCACGTTTTGCGACGGAAATTCCGTCGCAACTGTTGACTTTATGTTTTACTTGGCTGAACAGGTGGCAGTCAAGTCAAACTTTCAGTCAACAGTTGCGACGGAATTTCCGTCGCAAAACGTGACTTTCCGTCGCAAAAATGTGCGACGGATTAATCCGTCGCAATTACTGCTGTTTGCGACGAAAATAAGCGACGGACACTATCCGTCGCAAGTCAGTCTTTAGCGACGGAAATTCCCTATTTAGCGACGGAATAATCCGTCGCAAAACGAACTTTATTTTGTAGTGCAATAACCAATTCAAATGATGAAGATGAGGCCCACTAATGTTATGTGTATCATATAATGGTCCTCAAAGGAAAAATAATTGATAGGGTTTAATAGCCTAATTTATAATACAACCCTTAAGGTTGTATTTAAACATTTAATATATCCTTGACAACACTCAAATATGTCGTGTTTAGATTAGTTTATTGAGTCATTTTGTTGTGCTTTATAAGGGTCATTAGCATTAGTTTTATGCTAATTGAGTTTCTTTGGGTTTGTACTAACTTTGTTTACCCGAGTCAAATTTTGTACCAATTTTGGTTGAACAATTTGTTTATAGTCGACTTGTGTGAACGACTCGAGGGTCCTACCCTTTTGGTGCCATGAAGAGAAGCATAGAAGGGCCCACCAAGGAGTCAAGCCTAAGAGTCAACGAAATTCAACCGGTCAAAGTCAAACCCAAGGTTGGGTCAACAAAGGTCAAACCCGAGGAGTCAAATAATCTAACTAGGAGTAAACCATGAGGAGAAGAATATGGGTGGGCAAAATTTGGTCCGAACCGGAAAAATGGACCGGTCCGGACCGGAATCGAATGGACCGAAACCGGAAAAAAAAAAAATTCGGTCCGATCTCCGGTCCATCATTTTTTAAGATTCCGGTTTCCGGTCCGGTCTCGAACCGCTATTTTCCGGTCCGGACCGGATTAGACCGGAATTATTATTATTTGATTTTTTTTCTATAAATTTTATTTTATTCCGGTCTAACCGGACCGATCCTGTCCATTGGACCGGAATTCGAAAAAAGTGGGCATATAGTCTAAATTCCGGTCCGGTCCGGTCTTGGACCGGAATTTTTCCGGTCCGGTCCCAGACCGGAATTTTTGTAATCCGGTCCGGTTCCGGTCCCAATTTTTTTATCAATTTCGGTTCTGGTCCGGTCCGGTCCGATTTTGGACCGATGTCCACCCCTAGAGAAGAAGGCAAGCATAGGCGGGTCAACAAAAGTCAATAAGGGCGGATTTCGAAAAAGCAAAACTTCCAGCATGAAACGCCGGCTGCGCAGGACGACGCAGCCTGCGTCCTGCGTAGATGGCACACGATTCTTATTCGGTTCTCTTGTTTTATGAGGTCCAATTCTTATGGGTTTCCGGAACCAAGGGTATTTAAGAGCAACAATTTGAGATTTTTGGGACATCTTACCACATCTCATTCTTATACTTGAATCTCATATTTTCATTTTTACTCTTTCATTTTAGAACTTGTAGTATTTGGGTTTTAATCTTCTGGTTATAAGATTATGGAAGGCTAATCCTTCAACTTGGTGTAATTTGAACAAGTGCACAACTTTAGCATTGTATGACTTTCTAATCCTTATATCTTTCATTTAATACTCTTTTCTTGTGATAAATTCTTGTGTTGAGTAGATGAATGTTTAGTTTAACTAGCTTTACATTTTATTTGCTTAATGAATGCTTATTCTAGGTAGGATTAGTTACCCTATCCTTGAATGTGTAAAGTGAACTTGAAAGATTGCAACTTTGGTTTAAAGTTGGAGTCCTTTGGGTAGAAAAGTGTTTTTGTTGTGTATTATAACATAGTTTAGTGTTATGTTGCATGATTCTAGCTTAACTCTTTGGTTTAATTCTTAAAGCTTGCTCCTTTGGTTGTACTTGTGCCTTAATAAGCATTTATTGAGTTGCAAAGGTTTAATCTTTGGTGTTTTAATTCATATTGACTATTTTCTTAGGAGGTAGTATTAGATAGATGAAGAGAGGAGTATAAAGGAGTCAGCTTTGCTAATTGTTGTGTATCTTGGGAGAATTACACCAAGTGTTTTTCTCATATTTGATATCTTGCAAACAAGGTTTTTGTGTTATTTCTTAGACTAAAACATTCATGTTCTTGATTTTCTCATGCCACCAATTCAATCAATTTCTCCTTACATGTGTTACTACTTGTTTTGCCATTGTAATTACTCATAGTTTGTTATTAGTAGTAATTAGTGATTTAAATAGTAATTAGAGTCTTAATTAGTATTTAGTTTTCCATTAGTTTATTTTTGTCAAGAGTTTGTTAGTTAGCTTCATTTCATTTAGCTTTCCCTTGGGTTCGAGTCTTGACTTACTCTTTACTACCCTTTTAATTTGATAGTTTTGTATTTGTTTAGGCTTTATAAGTTTCTATTTGGTCTTGATAATCACCGGTTTTAACGACACCGTTTTTTAGCCTGTCACTCCTAAATGTGATAGTACTGAGGAATTGAGAATTAAATTACACATTAATCAATGCAATCAATACAAATGTTAAGGATTTTATTCCCTTTTATAGCTCCTTAAATACAGCCTTAACAATTATTTTCCCTTGTAAATAAAAGGGTGAGACCTAGTCTGTTTCATTAGTCTTTTAATTTTAGACTCTCAGCATTTTTTTTCCATTACTTCAAAAATGTAACAAAAAAAAATTTCAACATTTAGAATTGATTCTTTTTTCTAGGAATCTTATTGATTAGTTGTTTTCGAAAAGGTACCCAAATCGTTGACTTCGTCTCTACTCATTATTCAACACTTTCATAACCAACTCTTTGGAACTTTTATTTTTATAAGCTAAGAAAACTTGATTGATCCTCGAGGATAAGACCAACCCATTTCATCCTTTCAGATGAGCGAGGTAAGTTGTGGCCAATGACTTTCAAACCACCTCGAAAAAGTTGGACAAAAATGCCCAATAGAGGCCATAAAGTTGACGACTTTGTTGGCCTCCCTAAGCAATGATGAACTATCACTTTCTCAAAGAAATGAAGATCTAAATTCACATCTTTGATAATGCTTAAGATTTCCCACGGAATTTGTCAAGTACTACGAATTGAGTTGATAATACAAAAATTGTCACCTTAAATTATCAATTTCGAAATTCCTAGAGATTTAGCAGGCAAAATGCTTTCTTTTAATGCGAGAACTTCTGCAACCAGAATTCTATTAGGTCCACACGTTTTATCTCCTTGCAAGATAACTTTATCATTATGGTCTCTTAAAGAGTAGCCTAAACCAGCTTTATTCCCGGCTACTTTTGATCCGTCAAAATTTAACTTTGTAAAACCAGTTAGAGGTTTCGCCTAACTCATTTGTTTTTTACTACTAATAATGTTTCTAGTTGAGTAATCTTTATCAGGATTGTCAAGATCCTTAAATTTAGTCTCATTCCAAACTTTTATTCCATTACTGCATAAAAGAATAAGTTTATTTGTATTTGCATGAACATTATTAAAAATAAGGTCATTTCTAAAAAACCTAGAATTCCACCAAATGAAAATAATTAATGAAATCGGCTTTTGAGATGAAGTCTTTTAGATAGTTAAGTATTGTCACAAAACTTTGATTTGAAACATTATTATAAGTTGCTAAAAAATTATTAAAGCTAATAATGCCTAGAGCTGACCAAAATTGCGGTTCGGTCCGGCCCGGTATGGCCCGGCCCGCCATCCTGGTTCACCAAAAAAAATGGCCCGCCAGCCCATGTTCTCAGTCCGCCCAGCCCGCCTATCAAACCGGGCCGGTCCCGGTTTGGTGATGGTGGAACCCCGACCCGGTTGCCAGGCCGCCCCTCTGACCCGTGATGGTGGAACCGAATACGTCTTTAAATATTACAATCATTTAATTTATATTTGGGAAAAAATAACTACTAAATGGCTAAACCGGCTACGTCTTTAAATATTGCAATCATTTAATTTATATTACAATCATTTAATTTATAAATTTTAAAAAAAGAGTTACAAGCAATCAGGCCCGCCCGGCCCGCCTCACCACACACTTGACCGGGCTGGTTCAGGGCCAGTAACTGACCAGCTCGTGACCAACCCGAGGTGTGGGCTCGGGCTCCCCCTCTCAGAGCCCGACCCGCTTCCCGCCCGGCCCACTGTACAGATCTAATAATGCCCATATCTTGGATAATCGAACCAATTAAGGGACATTTGAAAAAAGAAATGATCTCGATCCTCAATAGAATGATTGCATAGAACACAATAATCAATATAACTTTTACGAAGCCTATATTTTTGTAGGCAAACCATTAACACACGCTTTATAAAGAAAAAACTTTAACTTTGGATGAATATTTAGCTTCCAGATCCAATAAAAATCACACGTAATAAGGTTTTGGATGGGAAAACCTTGTGCCAGCCATGTTGCTGTTTTTGTAGAGAAAGTTCCATCCACCGACAATCCCTAGATAAGAGTATCCAGAATCTCATTATGTGGCAAAGGAATATCAATTATCTGTTTGACAACTTCAATATCAACTAACGCAGAAAATTAACAAACATCCCATTGTTTATCAAGAGTGATGAAATCTTTAACCAAAAGTTTAAGATCGTGATCATTGGCATCAATAGAGTTAATAAGAGGATAGGAAAATACCAATTATCGGCCCAGAATCTAATGCTACTACCATCACCAACTTGCCATCTCAAACCCTTTCGGAAAAGACTCCTTAGACCCACAAGTGTACGCCATTACCAAGAACTATTTGAATTATGCTTATGCTAAAAGAGTTGGCAATTTCTCAAGTAATCCCTCTGTCCCTGTCATTTGTTTACCATTTCCATTTCAGGGTGTCTCATTCATTTGTTTACCTTTCTATATTAGGATGGTAGTCTATGAATAATTTGATCACCCAATGGGACTATTGTGTTGGAGTAAATGTCCTCAACAATAGTGCGATCACATAATTAAATCTCAATAATAAGAATACAAAGGGATGATGAATATTATAGTCAACTGATCAACATAAATCGGTAACAATTGGCTCAATTGAGTTTGACGTTACTGTCGTGTGACGGTGGTGATCAGTTGATCCCTTGAGGTCACACCTAAAGGACAATCCCCAAATCATGTACATTAATTAATTGTATAGTGATACAGATTAATTAATCCCTTAAATTTGAACAGTTGTAAGTGAGAATTATATCTTATTATAATATGATTAAATAAGATTCATTTTGGTAATTTAATTGTTATATTACTAAGAATGCATTATGTTTATGAAACATTTGAGATAAGTGAAATTGGTCGATTATAATTACAAACTGTTGTAGATTATATTAACCAAATATGAGATGACCCATTTTATTTTCATGTAATTATAAAATGTGACTTAAAATGTTAAGTCTAATTTATTTGTTATGAAATTGCATTTAAATTAGTTAAATGTACATTTATAAGCCTAATTACATGTTACATGTCACATGTCACACTTGTGACAAATGACAAATTGCAAAAGTAAAATGGACACCCATATTACATGGGTGCACCGGTTTTGTGGTGATAATGGGTATGATTTTAGTTTGTAATTTTATTCTAATTAAGAATTAGAACAAATCATTACTACAATAACCCATACACTCAACCTTACATTGTTAAGAACAATGTGAAAATGACAACACCCCACCCATGTGGGGTGCGTATGTGACCGGTTTGAGCAAGCCTCTATGGGGCTTGTTTTTCCTCTTATTTATTCAACACACTATCTCATATTATTCATTCATGCAAAAATTACTTATCTCTCTACATTTTCTCACTAAAACTCAAGTTCTACAACTTAGTTCATATTTCTAATAACATTACTAGTGTAGTAATAAGAGGTTATTAGATTTATTTTAAGGGCTTCTACTATTATATACTAGTGTAATAATTTAGTAGAGATTAAGGGGTTGTCTTGGGTGCTACTAATTGGAGAGTTTCTACTTTGAAACTTGGAAGATCATCCTCATATTACTAGCTCAAGAACAATATTTGAAAGGAGTTCAAATATTGTGCCCATATTTTCATAATCAATGTAAGGAAATTGTTTCTTCTAATTCTTTTGTTATGCATGCATAAGATTTATTTAGTTTAAGAGTAAACTAAATGTATAATGATATTAGAAGTGTCTAATATCGAGTTTAAGATAAAATCAAACAAGTGGTATCAGAGCCAAGGTTATTGCATGCATAATCGATTTATAGTTTTTTCGAGTTATGATAACTTAATGAAAACTAGTAATTTGTGTTTTATAAGATAAAATCACAAAGTTATTTGCATGTCAATATATTCTGGTCCTAATATGATTTTAGGTCATTTTGATGATGTATGGAAATTTATAGTGCTCAAATATGATTTTTAGTATTTTTATTACATTTTAATGAGTAAAATGATGTTTAAAATGCTAAAAATAGTTAGACTTATCTTCTGACCTTGAAATTTTTACACAATATTACACATGCATTTTACTTAGTGTATGTAAAATTTCGTGTAAAGTGGATTTGTTTCGTGTGATTTATGAGTTTTATATGATAAAATGAAATAAATAAAGGTCAAATGGTTAAAAATACTTACGCTTTGAATCTGACTATGAAATTTTAGTATGTTGTCACATGCATGTTTTCCTGTCAGAGTGGAAAATTCAGACTGATGTGATTTGTCTAGCATGATTTATGAATTTTTAATGTAAAAATGGCATAAATAATGACTAATTTAGCAAATATAGCTAAAATAATTTTCATGTCAAGAGAAAATTATTCCTGGTTTTATAAATGTCCCACATTTCAGATCTAAAGTTGAAAATTTAATATGATTAATTTTTGCATGCTTTATGTATTTTATTTGATAAAACCGATAAAGCGCAACCATTTTTTCTGTAAACCGATTCGAAATTTTTAAACCATGATTTTTGACATTATGAGTGTCATGGAAATGTTCCAGAATGTACAAAAATTTAAAATTCAAATTTTGAAATTATTGTAATTAAGTTTGGATTTATTTGATTAAAATATGATTTTAAAAGTCTAATATGAGCAATTATATAACAACAAGTTGAATTATTGTCAAAAATTGAGTGATGACTAATTTTTGAGGACTAAATGAGTTGGGATAATTAACTTGGACTTAAATATGATTTAAGTATTGTTTGGTGATTTTAAAGTGTTATTATCACGCATTTCCGTAAAACCGGGTTATATTCGATATAAACCGTTAATTAGTGCGATTTGGCATTTAACATGAGCATGTTTTGTACATATTATAATGCTGCATTTTATTTATGAATGTCATATTTTCAAATTATGAATGTCATATTTTGGTTTATGTAATTTGGAATTATGTAATTTTTCCTTGTATGGCCTTAGTTTTAATCGATATTGCCCGAAATGTAAGGGAATATTGATTCGGTTGTAATTTAATGTGATCTCGAATCACTTTTATTGTATTATTTTATTTTACAAAGGTATAATAGGAAATTATTGTAATTTTATTATATATTTTGTAACTAATTGTAAAACCGGAGTTTCCCAAAGACGGTGCCATTCGGAAAGGAGTTCCGAGAGAGAGACGGTGACCTTGGGAGGCGTGCTTATGAAGTTCAAGGGACCAAAGGAGTTGATTTCCGAACTTGTAATAGAATATATGATTTTCTATTCTAGGAAAGGCCATACTAGGAGTTTTATTTTTATGCTTGCATTTTTATTTAATATGTTTGCATGCATTGCCAAATCGCCATAACATGACATGCATATTTATCGAGTATTCAATCGTGTCAATTTAAATAATCGTTAATTCATCGATTTAGTACACTTTAACATGATAGATTATAAATTGACATGACCTCTCATAATAAATAATTGAGACCAAGCCTTACCAAATGTAGAACCCATGAATCCCAATTTCGCAAGGAAGTAGGCTCGGCTCACCGGGGTGCTAAACTTGTTACGTTGGGTAAGTGGGGTAATAAATGTTATTATTTCGAAATTTGGATTGAGCTCAACGGAAGTATATATTCGCGACCGTAGCCGCATGTGTTCCGGGCTAAAGATAAATATTAATGTAATATTATCGACCGAGAGTTCTAATGTAGAATCGATTAAAGAGTTAATCCACCGAATTATGTTAATGAGGGATGAATCGGCTTACCGTGCCCAAGTTGATATGAATTTGGATCTCGGAATCATTTATAATAGTTGGGTAGAGGTCACTATTTAAATGCTAAACTTGTTTTAAATGTTTACATGTATTTAAAATGATAAATGTTGACATTTCCTTTATGTCTTTAAAAAATTTATGGTCATAATTGTTTATTCGCAAATGGCAAATGCTAATTCGTCCACCACCACCTATGCTCCAATTCTCACGAATGTCTCATGGCTTCGATCCTTCATGGATCGATGCAAGTTAGAAAAGAATGGCGCTAATTTTACCGATTGGGTTATGCAACTCCGCTTGACCGCGGCGGGTGACGACAGGTTTCGTTACCTTGCCAAGGCCTCTCCCACCGCACCTAATGAAAGGTCAACCGCCACGCAAGGCGAGCCTATGAGGCTAGCCACAAAGAGTCCGCCACGATCAAAAATGTTTTGATCTTCTCGTTGGAGGCCGATCTCCAAAGGAGTGCCATAAGATGAGCACGTCCTATGAGATCTATACCTAGCTTGTGACCATGTTTTTCACAAGATCCTAGGATCATACAATATGAGACGACTTCCGCATTTTTGACATGAACCCATAAGAGGACCAAACGTTAGCCCTCATGTACTCAAATTGATTGAGCATGTTGAGACTCTTAAATTGCAAGGGGTAACCATTCCCGAACAACTCGTTATCGACCGAGTCTAACATTCCTTGGGGAAAATCAAAGCATATGGGAAGTTTAGGGTAAACTACAATATGCATAACATGAGAAACCTCTCTTCATGAAATGCACAAGATGCTTGTGCAAGCCTAGAGAGACATGGGCTAAATGTTAGCACTTCCAAGGATGTGCTCCATATTAATAGAAGGAGCAAGGGGAAGTTCAAGAAAGGTGATAGATAGTAAAGGGAAAAAGCCCTCAGCCTTCAAAGGAAAGGGAAAAGCTATTGAGAATAGCTCACCCAAACCTAAGAAAGGTGCCTCAACCGAGGACAAGTGCCATTATTGCAATGGAATAGGGCATTGGAAGGGAAATTGCACTAAATATCTAGGAGATGTCAAAACTGGAAAGATGTTTCAGTTGGTAATTTATCCCTATCGTTTATGTTATGATCTCAACTTTGGTATATAGATACAAGTTGTGACTCTTACCCTATTTAATTGTAATTAGGGCATCCTAGCAAGGATAAAGGCAAAGACAAGCAAGCCTAAGAAAGCTCTTCAAGGGAAGCTAAGGTAGCTACCCATGATTGAAGACCTATGGAAGCTTGGTCTCATTTTGAATTGTCAAAATTTTGGGATGTATTTTGAGACATTGTTTTTTAGAACTTTTATAATTTCCTTGTTTGACATGGAAATTTGTTCAATTCCTTTTAGTGACATTGGTTGTAATTGGATTTAGTGACTTGGTTTTCAACTCAAGTCACTCAGTTTGTTGAAACTTTTAGTTCTAAAAACTTGTCATTATACTATACTTGCTCAAATAACATAAATTATATCGACTAAAATTGATCATGTAAATATTATGATGATGGGATAATTATAATAAAAGGCTAAGAATTTGATTCTCACCTTGAAAGATCAATTGCTAAGTCAAAATTGAGTTATTGAACTCAAAATAGGGAATCTAGCAAACCAATTGGCCATACCACGTATAAAGAAAGTAAATGACATGAATATGAGTTCACCTCTTTAGCTCTTATAGAACTAGTCTATGTTGAAGCTAAGATTCGATGTCTTTACAAAGAAGTCTTTAGTAGATCACTTAAGGTCATGTTGTGATACTTCTACCTCCCTTACAATTATGAGTACAAAATTGTTTGTGGCTCATAAGGCTATCTTTAAAGAAAAATAGTTGTATTTTTCTAAAGATAGAGTGGGAGAAAATAAGCCACAACGAAAAACTAGTTAGGAACTAGTGAGGAAACCAAAAGAAAATGTTCTTAGGTTAGACTCAAGACTAGTGAGGAGACCAAAAGAAAGCGTTCTTAGGTGAATCCTTAGACTAGTGACGAGACCAAAAGAAAATGTTCTTGAGATAATAAGATTATGATCTATGTAAGTGGAAGCACCTAGAAATTTTAAATTTTGATTTTCTAACATGAGAGACTTATGAAACTAAATGGAATCTATGCAAAGAAAATGTTTTAATTGGAAGTGTCCAATTATAGTTGCATGGATAGACATGTAGATGTCTACAAAAGCTAAGTTAATGCGTAACTTTGCTTAGATCCAAATCATCAGTGAAATACCTCATAATATGTGTGTGCCAGATACACATCAAAACATCATGTCCAAATAGGGATTTGGAATCGGATGTGTACATGACACAAGCCTATTGTATGTATCTACCTAGAGGTTATGATGATCTTTTCTATTATAAGATAGAAGAAGGGTTTCACTCGAATTGTCGAAAAGTCATGTATAGACATGAAATTCAGTGGGAGTTAAAGTCATGTATAAACATGAAGTTAAGTGGGAGTTTAAGTCATCATGTAAGACATGAAGTTTAGTGGGAGAAATTGTTCTCCACGTGAATGACGTTTCACTCATTGAGAGTGACATATTCATATTACCATTTTGGAAAGGAGTGGTTGGATTTTAATATTGGATGAAAGAGGACAACATGTATACTAAAATCAAAGTCTATTGTGGAATAGAAGATTTTAGCTTGGCATTTAAAAGGTATCTTATATCGATAAGATCCTTAATCTATTCAACAAGTTAAATAGGTTGTTTATGTTGATAAAAGTGGGATCACTATGAAAGGGTCATAGTCATCCACTGAACCTAAGAGTTGTTGATCGCATGAGACCAATCATATATGCCATTACATGCACATACCTAAATGAATTGTATGCTGGGAGCATGACAAGCCTAAAACAAACAATCCAAATGAGTGTCATTGGATAGCCTATTAGAAAATCCATAGGGTTCTCAAGGAGAACTAGGAATTCATTCTTCTGTTTGGTAGAGAAAATTTGACAATGTGGTAAAGGTTACACAAACCCAAATTTCCAAACTTATAAAAGGATTTATCGAAATCCTAGGCGTACTTTTGTTATACAAGAAGCGAATAACTAAAAGAATGATTGAAGAGTCAATCATTATAAATTCTACAAATAGAGACCTAGTACATTATGATGAGGATAAGGTGGTTTAAAAGGAACTAATAGTAGATCCTTTCACCTAAATACCTATCAGTTATCATGATAACAAGTGGGAGTATCTTTCAAGTTAAAGAGCCCAACACTAGATAGAGATCTAGAAATGTATATAGATGAATTCATGTTATTAGGAATAACGTTGGATGGAAGGAAAAAGCAATTCACAAGGTTGGAATAAATGAATATATGGTATATTCACTACCCAAGCCTTTATTGCATTTAATAAGATCGTCATGAATTGTCATGGACGAAATAAACTGTAGAATATATGATATGAAGCAATAACATTGTGTTGATTGTTCATATATGATAACCACATTTATCGTTTGAGTTTCTAAAACTTGTTTTGTGCTTTGTTAAATCCAAATGGGTTGTAGAGACAATTTTGAACCCCATTAAAGTGGACTGTATTAACATAGCATTGGCCCATAATCACTTATATGAGGTGACATCTCGAAGTGACTAGATTGTGGTGCGATTGATGGCAAGTTCGACTGTCATAGGGTCATAGGGATGACCAATCGATCACATAGGCAGACTGTATGAGACACTCTGTCGGGAAGTGACCGCTTATAGAATTCTGGCAATTCTTGTAGCCTGGTCGTGGCAAGAGCTACTAGTATTCTTTTGAGTCAATTCTTTGACTAAAGACTGTTCGCCTAAGGTGGCACAGTTTCAGAGTGACTTTGATTTATGCTCTACGACCTTCGTAACTGGGGTCAAATGGGCATCTTTTGGGTCATGATGAGCTGTGGCTATGCAAAGGGAATAGTGCGATAGGAATTGTCCACCCCTTGTCAGGGTTGTTTTTAAATCTCAAGGCCACTCGAGGAGGAGTAAGCTGAAAATGCGTGGCCACGCTCGGAAGGTATCTATGGTAGATAATTCCGGTCAGACAGTTACTCTCCAGATCGAGGAAACCACTCTTGATATGATCAAATGCAAGTACGACCTGCAAGACACCTTGCATTGAGTGGGAGATATTGTAATAGGACAAGAGAATTGGTGACGCACACTTGTCTCGGACAAGTGGGAGATTGTTGGAGTAAATGTCCTAAACAATAGTGCGATCACATAATTAAATCTCAATAATAAGAATACAAAGGGATGATGAATATTATAGTCAACTGGTCAACATAAATCGGTAATGATTGGCTCAATTGAGTTTGACGTTACTGTCGTATGACGGTGGTGATCAGTTGATCCCTTGAGGTCACACCTAAAGGACAATCCCCTAATCATGTACATTAATTAATTGTATAGTGATACAAATTAATTAATCCCTTAAATTGAACCAAGTTTAAATTGTAAGTGAGAAATATATCTTATTGTAATATGATTAAATAAGATTACTTTTAGTAATTTAATTGTTATATTACTAAGAATGCATTATGTTTATGAAACATTTGAGATAAGCAAAATTGGTTGATTATAATTACAAATTGTTGTAGATTATTTTAACCAAATATGAGATGACCCATTTTATTTACATGTAATTATTAAATGTGACTTAAAATGTTAAGTCTAATTTATTTGTTATGAAATTGCATTTAAATTGGTTAAATGCACATTTAAAAGCAAAGATTACATGTTACATGTCACATGTCACAATTGTGACAAATGACAAATTGCAAAATAAAATGGACACCCATTTTAAGTGGGGTGCACCGGTTTTGTAGTATTTTTTAGGGTGATTAGTTTTTGTATATTATTCTAATTGAGAATTAGACACAATCATACACTAGACTATTACCAACACTCAACCTTATGCATTTTTAAGAACAAAATGAAAGGGACAACACCCACCCATGTGGTGTGGGTGTGGCCGGTCCATGTGATCAAGACAAAGAGGACAAGTTTCCTCTTATATAACTCACATCATCTTATTTCATTTTGCATGCAATCTCTACTTCTCTCAAAATCCTTTCTTACTATAAAAACTTAAGAAGTTTTCATTAAAATTCTTAGTTCATATTTCTAATAATATTACTAGTGTAGTAATAAGAGGTTATTAGATTTATTTTAAGGGCTTCTACTTTATATATACTAGTGTAGTATTTTGTAGAGATTAAGGGTAGTCTTGGGTGCAACTAATTGGAGAGTTTATACTTTGAAACTTGGAATTCATCCTTATCTTACTAGCTCAAGATCAATATTTGAAAGGAGTTCAAATATTGTGCCCATTTCCACATAATCAATGTAAGAAATGGTTCTTTCTTTTATATCTAGTTATGCATGCATAAGATTTATTTAGTTTAAGAGTAAACTAAATGTATAATGATATTAGAAGTGTCTAATATTGAGTTTAAGAAACTTACACTTTCTTCCTCTGGCATCGCCCCCTACTCTGAGGCCACTCTTTGTGCTTTGCGAGAGAAGCATCTTATCGCCCCATCTCCTTCACTGTCTGCTTTGCCTGTGGATCATCATTCTCTTGTAGCCTCTTCGGCAATGGTTTTGGATATGATTCGTGGTTTCCCGCGTGTCACATATTACAGGAGGGATGAACTTCGTGCCCAACACCTTATGGACTGTTTGAGTGGTGTTGTTGTGGCTGTCTCTGATGATTTGACCGCTTCTATTAATAGGGTGGTTATTCTTTTTTTAGAGGGCTGGTGCCCTATATCTCTTGGTGAGTACATTGCCAGGCGCCGCTCACGCCGCTTGTTAAAGCGGGTGGGGGTGTTCGTCCTATCGTTGTTGGCACTGTCTGGAGACGTCATGTTTCTAAGGTTGGTGCTTGTCTGGTTGGTTCTTCTTTGTCTGCATATTTTGCTGGCCTTCAGTTTGGGGTCGGGGTGTCCGTTGGAGGAGAGGCTATCTTGCATGCCTTGAATCGGCTTATGAGGCCTGTGGTGGTGATGCGGGACTTTCTATGTTGCTAGTTGATTTCCAGAATGCTTTCAACCTTGTTGATCGTGTGATTATGCTACATGAAGTCCGTCGTTGTTGTCCGGTTCTTTCCCGTTGGGTGGGGTTTTGTTACTCTAGCCCTGCCCGTCTTTATTATGGAGAGAATTGTTTGTGGTCTTGTCAGGGTGTCCAGCAGGGTTATCCTTTATGCCCTTTGCTTTTCGCTTTGGTTTTGCATCCCTTAGTGTGCAAAATACGGTTTTTATTTTGATTTTACTTTGCAGGCATGGTATTTGGATGATGGCACCATTGTTGGGGACACTTTAGAGGTGAGGAGAGTTTTGGATTTGATTATGGCAGATGGGCCTCGTTTCAGTCTCCATCTTAATTTTGCTTAGACTGAGGTCTTTTGGCCTATTGAGGATGCTCGGAGTCGGCTACCCGATGTTTTTCCCCCTACTATTGCTCGGCCCTTGCGTGGTGTCTCTGTTTTGGGTGGACCTGTTAGTACTTGTCCTATTTTTGGCGGTGAGCTTGTGGCGAGGAGAGTGACTAAGACCATTGAGCTTATGGACTTAGTCGCGAGGATTGACGACCTGCAATGCGAGTTGCTTCTGCTTTGAGCTTGTACTGGTATTTCTAAGCTTTATTTTTCTCTTCGTACTTGCTCCCCTGGAGTGTTTGGGTATGTCCATCTTTGCTTTGATGCAGCACTTCGTTCTAGCTTGGAGCGTATCGTCACCACGTCTGAGCCTGGTTGTGGGGATTCGCAGTGGCGTCTTGCCACTTTCCCTTTTCATTTGGGTGGGTTCGGTGTTTATGCTGCAGGGGATGTTTTACATTATGCTTTTCTGGCTTCCCGTTTGCAGTCTTAAGTTTTGCAGGATACGCTCCTACGGCCTTCTGGTATTTTAGATGCTGGTCCTACTTTCGACGATGCCTTGCGGGTTTTTTCGGAGACTACAGGTTTTGATTTTTTTACGTGATTCTAGTGAAATCGCTGCCTCCTAAACTTATGAAGAAATTGGCAGATATATATTTCGCGACGGTTGCTGCTTCTTCAGAGTCTGTTTTCTCTTTGACATTGCGTCAGCTTGCGTTGTGGAAGTCTCAGCAGGGTGCCCACTCCTCTGATTGGTTGCGTGCGGTTTCTATCTCTGGGTTGGGTCAGACTATGAACATGAGGACTTACCGTAGTGTGCTATAGGTCTGGTATTTCTGCGGGCAAGGAGGTTGATATCGGTTTGGTTGACGGGCACGGCGGATCTCTTCGTCCTGCGGATTTACTACTTTATTCCTGGGACAGAGGAAGTGATGTGTGTGTTGATTTGACATGGTCTTCCCCCTTGACTCAGACTGGGATGTCTGATTTTGTGCCGGGACGGGTTGTCCCTGATGCTGCTCAGCGCAAATGTGCTAAGTATGGGGATTTGT
>JAIUZE010004626.1:0-12370 GCA_022085475.1 Heliosperma pusillum | reverse complement strand
CGAGTCCCGCGACGGGTCATCAGTCAAAACGGGGCTGACAAGATCTTAGTTTGACCAAACCCGTTTGGTCAAACCGGCTAGAAACAGAGTCTTTACCACATAGACTTCAACATAAAATCATCATATTCAATTCATGCTTATTTTATTAAAACTTCTAACATGTGAATTATTAAATATTACGAAAACCCGTTTGACTTAAAGTATATCAAATTAAACTATAATCTCGTGTTATAATTTCTAACATGTGAGGAATTATAATATTATGAAAAATACTTTTAATTAAATAATTTACTTATTAAAATTTCCCACTTGCTAAATATTACAAAACACGATAAATTAACACTAAACTCAAAAACCGTCACAAGTCCCAAAGTGGGACCCACGGGCTGATTTTGGGCCGAGACCAAACATGGGCCTGGACTGGGCCCACGGCTGTTTTTGGGCTATTTTGGGCTTTTTGATCGACTTTACTAAAAACCGTTTCTTAATATTTCCCGCATGCTTAACATATTTAAAACCCGTCAAAACAACAACCAAACAATCAAACATCGACACAACACCAACGGACCAAATCCGGACCAATCCAGACCGGACCAGGACCGGCCTGAACCGAGCCTGAACCGGCCGGTTTGGGCTGGTTTTTCCGGCCATTTTCCCACGGTTCAAACAACCAAAATTCCAAATTAATTCTAACATGTTTTTAATTAACAACATCCATTTTTAAACATCCAAATCAACCATCATTCATACAAAAATCATGGTTATAATAAATCATCTAAATTTATCATGAACACTAACATGTTAAAAATTCCATACAACATAAAAAATCATACTACTTATCATGTTACTACTAAAAATCCATAAATCATAATAACATGAACAAAAACAAAAGATGAACCAAAAACAAAAGAAACAAAGACTATGTAACATTAAATCGTCGAGTAACTCGGAATCGTTACCTTAGCTAGCAAGATCAATTAGCACCAAAATAAGAAGTATAAAATAAGAAACCCGTCTACTAATCTTCACCCAAAATATACGAGTCACCAAACTCGTCTTCAAAATCTTCCCCTATAAGAAATGACAAGAAAAAAAAAACATTATTAGAATTTAGACTTGATTTTCCATAATTAAATGTTGAAAACGATTTTGTCGGAATTGAAAATAAACCGTACATGAAGATGGAGAGCGAAGAGGAGATCCTAGAAATATAAGTTAGGACGGATTTAAATAAGAAATGAAGGTTTTATGATGATTTTGCTCAAGAACGACGAAAAACAAATGAAGAACGAATGAAGAACGAATGAAGAACGATTAATTTGATCTTAAATTGATTTGTTGTAAAATGAAAAGTTGTTAGTGAGTAATGGGTGATGAGGGAGCCGTGTAAATATAGAGGGAGTATGGAGTCGGGTTTTGAAATTGTTGTTACGGAATTGACTCGGGTTTAATAATTATATTACGGTAATTGATTAGATATAAATATATATTAAGTTAATTAAATTAAATATAAAGATATTATGTTATTATAATCAAAAGAAAGACAAATATCTAGTCCTATTAGAGGACCAAGGAGCCGTGTGGTATGGTGAGAAAACGGATCTGATTTCGAGCGTGTTGCGTAATTTTCGTTAACTGATCGATAAAGTTAATAAATATCTAGATATTATTATTAGTTTAATCAAAACAATTAGAATATCTAATTGTGAGTGGAAAAAGATGACATGGGCGTGTGACTCATGCCAAAGTCGGGTTTCGGGTTTGTTTCGGGATTTGAGATGACTCGGGAATAGTTAAATGATGTTCGGGATTAAATCGTAAAAGTTATTCTTTAATTCCAAATAATTTCAAAATAATTATATTAAATTATCATAAATTCAAATAAATCATAATAAAAATAAATTAAATTTATTATTTTTCAAAATAAAATTTCGGTCTTTCAATTTATGAGGCGAGTCGGAAAAGTCAACGAAAGTCAAAGTCGACTTAAAAGTCAAGAAAAGTCAAAGGTGACTTAAAAGTCAAGAAAAGTTTATGACGACTTAAAAGTCAAGAAAAGTCAATGACGACTTTAAAAAGTCAAGAAAAGTCAAAGACGACTTACAAGTCAAGAAAAGTCAAAGATGACTAAAAACGGGATTTTCATGAAATCTCTCAGAAATTCCAAATACGAACTCGGAATTTCAAAATACGACTCGAAACAATAAATTCTATTTTCAAAACTTAAGTCTGCTGAAAAGTGTTAGTAAATATTTTTACTAGAAAAATTGGGTACTTTTCGGGTTGTTACATTAAGGTTATGCCTTTTGGACTCACCAATGCTCCTGCAGTTTTTATGGACCTTATGAATAGAGTTTTTAGACCTTATTTGGACAAATTTGTCATTATTTTTATTGATGACATTTTAATATATTCTAAAGATGAGAAAGAACATTTTCACCACTTAAGGGTAGTTTTGGAAACCTTACGGGAAAATCAGTTGTATGCCAAATTTGAGAAATGTGCATTTTGGTTTAAAGAAATAAGTTTCTTAGGTCATGTTATATCAGAAAAAGGAGTACAAGTGGACCCTCAAAAGATTGAGGCAGTCACCAAATGGCCTGTACTCAAAAATGTAGCGGAAGTACGTAGCTTTTTGGGATTAGCAGGATATTATCGTCGTTTTGTGAAGGATTTTTCAAAAATAACCCAACCACTTACAAATCTCATCAGAAAAAGCACCAAATTTGTATGGGATGAAAGTTGCGAGAAATCATTTTGTGAACTGAAAAATAGACTTACCTCTGCCCCTATTCTTACACAACCAAATGGCATTGATGGATTAGAAGTATATAGTGATGCCTCAAAGCTAGGTCTAGGGTGTGTGTTAATGCAGAATGGGAAGGTAATTGCCTATGCTTCTAGACAATTGAAAGCACATGAGCAAAATTATCCTACTCATGATTTAGAACTTGCTGCAGTAGTTTTTGCTTTGAAAATTTGGAGACATTATCTTTATGGAATTTCATGTCGTATATACACCGATCACAAGAGCCTGAAATACCTTTTTACCCAAAAAGAGATAAACATGAGGCAACGTAGATGGCTTGAATTCATCAAGGATTATGACTTAGATATCCAATATCACCCGGGAAAAGCTAATGTGGTAGCTGATGCACTTAGTCGAAAACCTGTGGCCAACTTACACATGTTTACTATAAAAGAGCCTCATATCCAGCAAGACATGAAAAGACTTGATATAGAGATGGTAATTGGTGATCTAAGTGGTTATATGGCAGCCCTAGAAATAAGACCAACCTTGATAGATGAAATAAAGATAACCCAAGAAACTGATCCCCAATTTGAGAAAATTCGAAAAGATATACAAAAAGGAAAAGCACCGGGTTTTGTTATTCAAGAAGATGGGTCACTTTGGTTTCAAAGTCGTATATGTGTACCAAATTCATAAATTATTAAGGAGAAAATTCTAAACGAGGCACACAAGTCACGATATTCGATACATCCCGGAGGAAACAAGATGTATAAGGATGTCCGACATACATTTTGGTGGAGCAATATGAAGCAAGAAATAGCAGATTTTGTCTCAAAATGTATTACCTGTCAACAAGTAAAAATTGAACATCAAAGACCCGGAGGACTTCTACAACCCCTAGACATTCCTACATGGAAATGGGAGTCAATTGCTATGGATTTTGTGACAGGATTACCTGTAACATCCCAAGGAATGAATGAAATATGGGTAATAGTAGACAGATTAACCAAGTGTGCTCACTTTTTAGCCACTAAGACTTCATGGAACTCAGAACAATTAGCTAAGAAATACATAAAAGAAATAGTGAGATTACATGGAGTTCCTACAACCATTATATCAGACAGAGATACAAATTTCTTAGCCAAATTCTGGAAAAGTTTTCAAACAGCAATGGGATCTAAGCTTAACTTTAGTACCGCCTTTCACCCGCAAACAGATGGTCAAACCGAGCGAACCATCCAAACATTGGAAGATTTACTAAGGTCATGTGTTTTGGATTTTAAAGGATCATGGGAGCAACACTTACCCTTGATAGAGTTTTCCTATAACAACAGTTATCATGCTAGTATTAATATGGCTCCATACGAAGCTCTATATGGACAAAGGTGTAGAACGCCATTATGTTGGAGTGATATTGATGAATCCAGAATACTTGGACCCGATTTGATACAAGAGACAGCTGACAAAGTAAGAATTATACAAGAGAAAATGCGAACCACACAAAGTCGTCAAAAGAGTTATGCTGATCTCAAGAGACGGCCATTAGAATTTCAAAAGGGCGATTTTGTATTTCTCAAGGTATCACCCACGAAAGGAGTAATACGTTTCGGGAAGCAACGAAAGTTGAGTCCAAGATATATAGGGCCTTTTGAAATAAATGAAAGAGTTGGAAATATGGCATATCGACTTCATCTTCCGATAGAATTGTCAAGGATACATGATGTCTTCCATGTTTCACTATTAAGGAAGTATATCCCTGACCCTGGTCATATTGTTGACATACCACCTTTACAAGTTAGGGAAGATCTTACTTACGAGGAACTACCAATTCAAATTTTAGATCGAAAGGAGAAAATTCTTCGTAATAAAACTATTCCATTGGTGAAAGTTTTATGGTCCCGTCATGATATGTCAGAAGCTACATGGGAAACAGAGCTAGATATGAAAAACAAGTACCCCCATTTGTTCTAAACCAAGGTAATTGAAGTTTCGGGACGAAACTTATTTTTAAGGAGGGTAGAATGTAATATCCCGTATAGTTGTGTAAAAATAAAACAAAATAAATAAATAAATAAAATTGTGTCAAGGTATTCATTGTTGTAGAAAAGACCAAGTGGCGACTAATTAGATCCAACTCGACTAACAAATGAATAACTGTAAGAACAATAGTCATTATCCACTCTAGTAAAATTACTTATTTTGACCCAAAATAACCTACTTATTTATGATTTTCCTCTATTATTTTAAAATAATACCAATGTTCGATAATCGTAATGTTTACAAATCTTTTAAAATTAACTTCTATAAGCTATTACATAGACCATGTACCAATATATACATTTTTTTGCCCAAGAATATTTATCTCATCTTGTCAATAGGATAAATATACTAGTTAGGTGGCATAAGGGGAAGGTAATACTTAGGCATTAAGTTAGTAATGGGTAAGAATAAAACTACTCATACTTACCCACAAAGTCAGCCGACATTTTGGCTATAAATAAGCCTTTCCTGCATCACAAATTGTACACACCACCATTAATAAAAAGGAAGTTCTGACAAGTAAAACAAATCCCTCTTGGTTAGACTACACCCATAATTACCTAGATAAATAGTAAAGGTATGGTTTCGGGACCCTTTAGCGTAGAAATTAATAATTTCCTATGACATTATAAGTAATTATAATTAAAAACAACGAATGTAGGTTTCATATTATTGTTATTTTACGGCTCATATGCTATCTTATTGTCCATTATATTATAGTGTTGATATGCCCGTTTTTCATATAATGTACATTTGGCCAATTGTAGCATTCGGGATACGATTACGGGAAGGGGATGACATTACAAATTTAACCTGTGTACATGGAAGGGAGCACGGCTCCATGATATGAGAACTGCGGTTCTGGTTATTACTGGTGAAAGTGCCAGGGGGTTACATAAATAATTATATGGTCCTGTGTACATGGAGGAGGGCTTAGCCCAGGGGAGTTTTACTCCGTAATGTGTCTCACTTCAGTAATGGTAGACCAGTAGTCCATATTTTAAATGTTATGATAAAATGACAGGGGTATTCCAAATTATAGTTAACTAATACTGATAATAAATATATAAGAAGTATTTATTTAGGACCGCTGAAGGTAACTGAAATCATATTCAGTCAGTGTTGACTGATTTGTTATTATTGTTTATTTTTTTCAGGTTTCTATGCTGGGGAACCGCGGGAGTGAGTTTCACTATAGAAATTAATATATAGAGAATAAATAATACGTAATATAAAGGTTACTAAGAAAATGTTATAGCCTTGTATTTCCAGTACAGGAAATACGGCGGTGACGCCTTGTAATAAATTTGTTTTCAAGTTTTTTTTTTATATATGAAATAAAAACGTATAGTTTGTTATATACATATTTTTCTCTTTACTTTATATTATATTTCGGGGCGTTACAACAGGTCTAGTCATACGACAGTAACGTCAAACTCTAGAAAACAAATCGTTACCGATTAATGTGGATCAGTTGACTATAATATTTTTCTTCCCTTTGTATTCTTGTTATTGAGATTTAATTAAGTGATCGCACTATTGTTGAGAACACTTACTCGAACAATGTTAGTCTGAGCTTGAGTTGAAGAGTGACCTTGAGTTGAAGTTGACGATGGCTAACTACCCATTACCAACGCTTCCAAATCATTTAATGACGTAAAATTGAGCCTTGATCATGATGGTTGATTAGTCTTTGTGCGCTTGTTAATAGTTTTTTCTTGAAATTGCCTTGTTTCCTTTGATTTATATCCTCCTTTACAAGTTTTAGAGTTGTGACCCATGCATCCACTCATCCACACTTTTTGCAAGTGATGACAATAGACTTCTTCCCCCTTCTTTCCTCTCTTGGCTCTCTTCTTCTATTTCTGGCAGGTCTACCAATAGACCTCTTAGGGGGGGTTCTAATGAAGGGACATTGAAGGTTTGCCATTGAGCTGAATCTGCAATTAGGTGTATGTTCAACCCCTATGCTTCCTTGTACCTCTTTACACTGAACCACTCACTCACAAAACGAGCAGGCTCTCTACCAGTATCTAGTATAGCCCTAATTGCATGTTTGCAAGGTATTCCACTTATTTGTCATGCTCCACATTCACAGGTTCTTGTATTGAGGTTCACATGTGAAAAAGAACCATTATCACGTACTTCAAACTCACCATTTCCAGATGAATATGCATAACAATGTCTTGACTATTTGGTGAGGTCTTTGAGCATGTTCATCATAATGTTGGGACAAATCCCATCATCTGGCCAACTATGAGCTGCTACTTGCCTAGAGGCATGCCTAACCATACTCCTTCTAATACTTAGAATAATTAACAAAATAGAACTCTTAGTTTGAGACTTCCGCTGTAATCTTTTTAAACTTCATATTTATTTAAATGTGTTTTCATTATGGTCACTTGTGATATGTACTACCTCGAGCAACCGGGATGATAACACTCTCGTTTACTAAGGTAGGTCTCGATAAGGAACCTTAGGTAGATGGAGGTGTTACACGGATTGGGCGCGGGTTGGACGAGCCATCACACGGCTGGCCCGAGGAAGTGAGGTCCGTTGTTGTGGGCTGGGACAGTGTGGGACAGGCTGACCTGCACCCTAGTAACAGGTAACAACTTGTAGTACCCAAGGCTTCATCCAAGAACAATTGGCCAAGTGGACTAGTGGAGTCTAGGATAATTAGTCCATTGTTCATTGGGCTAAAACAGTTGTTATAATCCCCGTGCTTAAATAACTTTGTCTTGAATATGTATGAAAACTTGATGTTCTTTGATTGTGTGCTTTGGCTTTTCGAGGTTCAATCAATCTTGCTCAAAGATGTGAACTGTTCCGTCTTGCTCAACATAAACATTGCTCTATCGGACGACTTGCATGAGAGTACTTGTTAGAAAGACATAAATCTTAAGGTTATTTAATGAGAATACTCTAAACTATTACACCCCTTCTCATATTATTACTCTATACTTTTATCTAACTACGAAGAATACTAACTAATACACCAGTAAGTGGATTGTACCTCTGAGGTACTACCACATAAAATATAGTTTTTGAGCTTTATAATAAAGTTTTTGAGTATAGTATAGTTTTACTATAAAGTTTTTAGAGTTTATTAATTTAAAAATTAAGCTCAAAAAAATTACAGTAACACTCAAAAAACATCATATATAAGATATAATTTTAATTTATAAATTTTAAAATGCTCGAAAAAAATGCACAAAAACTCAAAATCATAATACTCTGAGGTAGTACCTCCGATGTATAATCCTTTTTCTCCTAATACACCCTCTTCCTTCCATCTATTAGAATTACTCCATTTTCTACCTGCTGCAGCCTGCAGTAGGTAATGTATTTATGAGGGCCCACTTTTTTCAAACTTGATCTTCTTCCCCTTATTATATTTTGAGAGGATACCTGCAAATATTTTTGGTTTTATAAATTCTTTATCTTTCCTCTCACCAAAGTTTGAGTTGTACCCTCAAATTACAACCCCACATGTTAGGTATAAGTGTGACATGAAAAGGGATTGGAAGCAGCCAAACTTGAGTCCTAAAATCATTCCCAAAATCATCATTCAGATACTCCTACAAAAACGTTGCTCATACTTCTCCCTTGGTAGTTTCAACATCAAAAGTTCATTACTGCCTTTACTTTTACAATTGCAATTGATCCAATGATACCCAACATTCGATCCCCCATTGTTTAGGAATTGAGATTTGATCCTTGTTTGATTTACTTACACGAGATATTGTTAGAGATATGGCTTTCATTGAGTTTTGGGTTTCTTGATCGATTGACTCCTTAGTTTGATGATCAATTTTTTTTAAAGGGTAAAGATGATTTGGGGATAAGGTACTGGAGAGATAAAGTGTGTTTATAAAACAAAAAAAATAAATTAAAAGAGGTTATAACCGGCTAAACAGGTAGCCCTGCCATCTATTTCATTAGGTGGGAGGGTGTGCATTAGTTGATTCTATTCGGAGTTAATTCAAAGTATATAGTATTTTGAGAAGAGGTGTAATAGTTCAGAGTATTCCTATTAAATAACCCTAAATTTTAAACGAATGTATCATGATTCATGACACGTGTGTCATTCGAGCATATGATTTAAATAATTCAAGATAAGCAATATTATAATTCCCACCAAACTTCTTACTTCATTCGTCGCTTCATTGATCGACACAAGGGTGTGTCGGGTCTTGGCTGAGTAAGGGAGCCTGTCACCTTCCTGCATCAGTTCAGATACTTTGCATACCATGACGTTAAACCAGACCCGAGTGTTACAATCACATCACATCCCGTTCATACTAAACTTGATGCTATTACAGATCATTCAGTGCTTTTGTCAAGGACGGGTTTTGAGCTCGATTTTCTCCCATTTGGCGACAAAGCTGATATTGTCGCTTCCTCTCAAGATTTAGTGGTCGCTTATGATAGATGGGTGTCGTTTGAATTACAGAAAGGTCTAGGTACTACTGTTTACTTTCCTTTCCTTTTATTGTCTATGTTCTACTTTTCTTGCTTTTCCATATGACGAATCACTCTAGGCAATCCTGCAAAGCTCTCACTCCTGTATGTTAACATTGTCGCATTCACGTGACTTGAACTCGAGGCCTCTAGTTATGCTCAATCTACCCCTTGTACATGTCCACGTTTGAATGTAGCCATTAGCCAACCCTGGATCAATTTTGGACAAAATTATGTTGTTTTTGTTGTGGTGAAGTACTACCTTTTGCATTTGTAATCTTGTAAAGAAGAAGTGGACCGAGCTACCTCCTGCACCAAACAGCTACTGGAGATCAGGTTTGGTTGGGTCAGTTACCTATGAAGTTGATCTGAGTAAAACCGGGGTTAGAGACTTCAAGCTGCACTACAAGGTTGTTCACATCTCTAACTCTGAAGAGTTCTGTGCGACTGTCTTTTCATCTGAGACTGGAGAATGGAGCATATTAGAGACTCTATCGACCACTAGATTTGGTCTTTATGAAAAGTACGGTACTAATTCAGTGACCTTTAGAAATGTACGGTTGATGAAGAGGATCTATGCAATGAGACGGAATGCTTAGGAATATGTGAAGAGAATCTCCAAGTGTCACAATTAGTGCGTGTTGATGGGGAACACAGGGTGATAATTTGGAACCACAAAGACTAGAATGCAAATGAATGGTGCTTAAAGTATAATGTTAGCTTCAGGGAGATGGAGTTTGTGGGTGGCAACCGGATTGATAGCCAATCCGGGTATGGAGATGTAGCTTGTCTACTGGATTTTGATCCACATGAAAAAGCGGTGTTGTACCTGAGATACAATGATCAGATATTAATATGTAATGTGCAGGAACGAACTCTGGAAGTGATCACTCAGTGCAGCAGGTCCTGGACTTGGCATTTAAATACTGAGTATGACGCGCTCTTTACCCTTGTGCACCCCTGTTGGCCATCTCCGGTGCAACCCCTGTGATCTATGCTGCATTGTTATGTTTCACGGAAACCATAAATTTATGAGAGGGTGTCATGAAAAGATTTATCATTGAGACGGACCCCATATAACGGGTAGTTGATTTTCAATTTCATATTTCAGTGGGTTAATGGAGTCATGGGAATACAAGTGAGGATCTTACTTTAAACTTAAAATTAATTGGCCTGCAATAATATTATTATGAGACGTCTCTCATAAGACTAAATAGAAACAGATGAAGGCCAGACCAGATATGTAATTCTTTTCAAATCGATGAGCAGATATGTTATTTATTGATAAATTATAAGTTTGTAACCGATGACAAGATATACCTTTTCATCAAGTTTTGAGCTTTCAGTTCCCAGCGATATATCTTCATCTTTCGTTATCTGCAATATGTCGAGCCTTTTGTTGAATGAAATATAAACCTGGAGGAATTTTTTGCTGCAATCTTTTGCACCTTGTCTCTAAGACTTGTATTATCACTGTCTTCTACTGATACTCTCCCCAAAGCCAAGAGTTGGTTTCGTAGTAGTTGCTAACTGTGAATTCTTTTCAGTTCTAACCCTTTGTTCTTTCCTGCCAGAATATATTTCTTCTTTCGGAAAATGTGAGCCTTGCGCTTTAGCATGAGACATCCCTTCCACTAGTCGTAAAATGACTTGTAAAACTAAGTTTAACCTCTGTCATCTGTATCCTTCATACCATGGAAGTGAAGTGCTAAGCTTCTTAGAAATACAAATAAATTGTGCCTTAAGAGGGTGAATCATAGTAGACACTTGAATAACATATATTTAAAAAAACTCCAGGAATCATCTTTCACAAGTACAAGACCAAATAATATTAAAGGATCAGGCCTGTCAATGCTATCTAGAAAGTAGAGAACCGACGACACCAACAAGGCAATTAGTTTAGAGAAAGAAAATGTCTACAAATCAAAAGTATAAAAACCTATCATTGAATGGTTTTCTCTTAATGTCTACTTGGAAAGACGGTCGTTAAAAGTTAAAACCGCCTTAAAAATCTCTTCGAATTCATATGGAAAACTGAGACCTATAGCTGCTAAAAGAACGCAGGAGGATTGTTAATGCAAAAGACTTACATAGTAAAACAAGCTTTAAGCTAGAAATGAATATAGCATAAACCAAGTGCTTGAAGATGTAGGAATGACAACTAAGAAATATGCACACATTTCGCTGGCTAATATTACTGCCAGGCTTACTCAATGCTTACAAAGTTACAAACTTACAATAGGCTTGAAGAAATTACCCTAATGTTTCAAACTATAAAATATTCTCACCTACGACAATTTTACTCTCTGTTGAATACACTGACCAGTTTTTCGGATTGACATTTTGATTTTCTAAACCGATTTTCTAAACCGTAAATCTCGTGAATCTCATAAATGAATGTTCAATCTACGTGAACGTCTAGTAGAAACCCAAGTTTCTGAAGTAGCAATCAAAGTGTCAACTCACAAACCTGCCAAATAAACAATGGTTACACATGTATCAGATGATAAATCATTCACAATTTTTAATATACTTGAACACACAGAAAGGTCTCCACATCCTTACCAGTTCATCAGTCTCAATGTCTTTTTCATCTAACTCGCTGCTCACTTGGACCAAAAGCTTTTTCTTTGTTTTCGAGAATTTCTCAGAAGACACACTCAAAAGCTTGTTAAGAGACATGTCTTCACCTACAATCTTTTTCTTCAGTTCATACCGATGCTTAATCCTGTTATCAAGATTGTACCCAAGAAATGCAGGGAAAGACAAAAGTTCCCCAATTTCTCTATCCATTTCTTCAATCAAATATTCCATCTTCTCCTCTAGCGACTTGGGATTATATTGTAGTATCTGAAAATGCTTGTTGCTCATTGCAACTATATCATCACAAGAAAAGCCATAGCTCAGAAATAAACTAATTACTTGCTGCAAATACTCGCACCTGGTTCTACTCGCAGCTCCTATTGCCATGGCAAGCTCCTTGGTTCTATACACATACCCAATCTTAACCAACATTGCCAGCTTCAAAGACAGGTTTCGCTCAAATGACAGCCCGAGAAATACAGGTGATTTTACCAGGAAGCGGTAAACCTCTCCTGTATCCAACCCACATTC
>JAIUZE010004625.1:0-62983 GCA_022085475.1 Heliosperma pusillum | reverse complement strand
TTTGTATCACATGATGGATTCGGATTTGTGTTCCATATGCTCTTATCATTATTTATCGAATTGCCTATCTATCCTTATCGTATCTCACATGTATATCTATATGTATGCATGCTCTACTTTTGTATTTCCTTCTATGTACGTTTAATGTCATATGGCAGGGAGAACCCGGAGTTACTCCCCAGTGATTGTGGCGTTCATGTTTTTCATGAATGAACAGGTTGCTTGCATGGATGGCTTTTTGCTTATGCTATTTTGGGTTCGGGTGTGAGCTAGCGGGCGGTGTCCCTGGAAGATTAACCTCTAGTCGTTAATTAGCTAGTTTGCTAAACACTTGTTCTTTGTTAACATTTTGAGAGACTCCGTCTCTTTGTTATATTCCGTACTTAGTTTGTAATATTTTGACACTCCTCGTTTTATCTATCTTTCATGTATAAAAGTTTTTAAAATACCGTATTTCCGACTAGACGGGGTAATTTCATCTTGACCAACAATGATAGATGGGGTAAATCCGACTAGACGGGGTAATTTCATCATGCTTGTATGTTTTATATTTCCGCATTCGCGAGGGTTGTCACATTAGTCCTTCTTAAGTACTTAAGGATTTTCTTTAAGGCTATCTAGTGACTCTCACCTGGATTGGCTTCATAACTACTCGTCATGCTCAAAGCTTGCGAGATATCTAGAAGTGTGCATATCATGGTATACATAATCGATCCTACGGCGGAAGCATAGGGAATCGATTTCATGCGTTCAACTTCTTCAGGTTCGGTGGGTGATTGCGACTTCCTCAAAACAATCCCACTACCCATAGGAACAAGAACTCTCTTTGATTTATCCTGGTTGAATCGTCAAAGGATCTTATGTAGATACGATTCCTGACTTAAAGCCAAAATCCTTTAGATCTATCTTTACAGATCCAGATACCTAATATGCGTTGAGCTTCACCTAAATCTTTCATTTGGAAATGATTTCCTAACTACCCCTTGACAGAGGTAAGAATTGGTATATCATTCCCAATGAGTAGTATGTCATCTACATACAATATAAGGAAGACAACATTACTCCCACTAAATCTGATGTATAAACATGGTTCTTCGACACTTCGAATTAAACCATTTTCTTTTATAACGTGATCGAAACGATGGTTCCAACTTCTCGATGCTTGCTTAAGACCCTTGGGTTGCATCATATACACTTCCTCCTCTAAATACCCATTTAGGAAGGCAGTTTTGATATCCATTTGCCATATTTAATAGTCATGAAATGCGGCAATGGCTAACATTATCCGAATAGATCTTAGCATTGCTACAAGGGCAAATGTTTCGTCATAGTGAAAACCATGAACTTGGGTGAAACCTTTTGCAACTAGCCTTGCCTTGTAGACATCATCATGTCCTTCTATGCCATTTTTTACTATAACGATCCATTTGCATTGAAGAGGTCTTACATCGTTAGGCAAATCAACCAAGTCCCAAACTTGATTTTCATACATAGAATTCATTTCGGATTTCATGGCTTCCAGCCATAAAGTGGAATTCAGACTAGAGATGGCAACTTTGTAGGTCGTGGGTTCGTCACTTTCTAAAAATTACAAGTCAAAATTTTTATTTTCCTCAATAATACCCACGAATCTATCGGGTTGGTGACTAACCCTTTCGGACCTCCTAGGTACAGATGGAGCAACCAAAAAATTGGACGACAAAGGAATATCATCTTGCGTCTCCTCTTCGGTTTGTGGCTCTTGAACTTCGTCCAGTTCAAATTTTCTCCCACTCTGTCTCTTAGAATTATGTTCCCTTTCTAAGAAGACAGTCTTACTAGACACAAACACTTTATTTTCTTGAGGTTTGTCGAAGTAGTAACCACGTGAGCTGTTAGGATAACCTACTAAAATGCACTTTTCGGATATTAGGGCTAGCTTGTTGTCGGTCTTTACCTTAACAAAAGCATCGAATCCCCAAATCTTCATATAGGATAAATTAGGGACATTCCCTTTCCACATCTCATATGGAGTCTTATCAGTTGCTTTGGTCGAGCTTTTGTTCAATGATTTTACGGCGGTTTAGATAGGAAATTCCCGAAATGAGTCTGGCAACTCGGTTTGACTCCTCATTGATCAAACCATATCAAGTAGCGTTCGATTTCTCCTTTCGGCCACACCATTAAGTTACGCTGTTCCAGGTGGAGTTAGTTGTGATACAATGCCACAACTCTTCAAGTGTGAATCGAATTCATTACTAAGATACTCACCACCACGATCGAATCGTAGTGCTTTGATCTTCTTGTTCAGTTGGTTTTATACCTCATTTTGAAATTGCTTGAATTTCTCAAAAGTATCACTCTTATATTTTATTAAGTAGATATACCCATATCTACTTGAATCATCGGTGAATATAATGAAGTAGTCATAATTACCCCTCGCTGAAATAGTCATTGGTCCACATACATCGGTCTGTATAAGGCCCAATAGTTCTCTTACTCGTGTCCCTGGCCTTTACCACTAAAAGGATTACTGTGGATACGTGAAATCGCTTCCACGGGTAAAAAAACGCGAGTTTTAAAAGTCTTTAAAAAACATATTTAAAACCTTAGCATTTGAAAGGAGTCGCCACTAAATTTTTATGGAATTTAAAAAACCGATTTAGAGATAAAAGATTCGTGTGAGGTTACGTGTTAGGAAGACAATTTTAACTTCATTAAAAAGCACCAAACCCCGCCCGTAATAAAATGGTCTTTACTAAGTATTGTGAATGGCTATTTGGAACGAGTCATGTTGAATGCAACCATGCGATTTAAATGTGACAACCCTCGCGAATGCGGAAATAAAACATAACAAACATGTGATTTATATAGCGAAAAATACGGTGTTTTTAAAACTTTTTACATGCAAATAGAAAATACGAGGAATGTCAAATAATTATAAACTAAAATTAAATATACTAGAAAGAGACGAAGTCTCTCAAAATGTTATCCAATATCAAATTTATCAGCAAACTAGCTAAACAACGTCTAGAGGTGATTCATCCAGGCCAACGCCCGCTAGCTCACACCCGAACCCAAATACCACAAGCAAAAAGCCATCCAATCAAGCAACCTGTTCATCCATGAAAAACATGAACGCCACAGTCAGTAGGGAGTAACTCCGGGTTCTCCCAGCCATATCACAATAAACGTACATAAACGGTAATACGAAAGTAGAAGCATGCATTTATATAGTTATACATGTGAAGTACGAGAAGGATAAATAGACAATTCAATATATAAAGATAAGAGCATATGAAGTACAAATCCGTAACCATCATATTATAGAAAGATTCGGGGATGCCACTCTTAGGCAACCATACACTCTCACTAGGGCTTGCATCTCACCGTTAGCGGCATAAGTTTGATAAGATTGAGACTCGACAAACAAACCATGCCAAGTCATCCAACGATCACAAGTAATCAATCATATAATCATCTATTCAAACGTACAATACATTGACGATATCTCTCATGGTAAATGACATGCATTAGCACCGTGTACATGCAAGTATGATTAAAAGGCATCCACGGAATAAAACATTGCCCTGAGCGCATACACGATTCAATACATTTCGTATATGTAGACTAATTTCCTCCTGGTAGGACGACGATATAAATATCCGGTCATAGTCTAAACCTGGCCAGACTCTCGGAATAAACCATTTTCCAATTCGAAAAGCGATGACATTTCACATCCTAGACTCGGTCAATCATAGACGCCGAGTACCCAAAATTCGGTCAACCTTCACGAAAGAGGCGGAAAAGAGCACAAGCCTCATAACAAGCGGTACGCTACATGAAATGACACCACCTCGCAAGTATACAACATTTGACGGCCGGGTCGATCAATGCAAGGCGTTCGCCTCCCAACAACGTCATCATATGCCCACTAACACATGCAATCAAGCAGTAAGGATACACTCCCCATTTCGACATTCCAGCCTAACAAACGTGGAGGTAGCCAAGGGAATGAGAGTACAAAGCACATAGAAAATTAGTGCTCAAACCGTAACATGTATAAAACCAACTCAAAGTGGGACATACCAAAAACCGTCACAAAACATGCGATACAAGAGAATGGAATATCATATTTTTGAAACATTAATATTTAAAGTCGTTACGTAAATTTATACGATAAACGAACCATGCGAACTATTATAAATTAAGATTTAAGAAAGAATAAGAAATAACTCCAGCAGGGTTCCAGCCGGTCAGGTGGACCGGCTGCCGGCTACCCGGCTGGCATCATATATCATATGATAACCTAACTGAAAAAGCAGCGTGTCCCAGCCGGTCAAATGGACCGGCTGCCGGCTACACGGCTGGGACCAAAGTCATACGAGAAAAACAAAGGCAAAAGGTATGTGTCTCAGCCGGTCTACTGACCGGCTGCCTGTCGGCCGGCTGAGACCTATATAACACCAAAATTTATTACGTAACACAAAAAATATACAGCCACTCCTCAGGCGGTCAGCTAACCGGCTGCCGGTCGGCAGGCTGGGGCATATTATGCACGAAAATCATTTTCTTCAACTCAAACCTCATACAACCAACATCAACTAACATCATAAATTATCAATTCTCATTATCAATTATCAACTTACAACAACTATTATCAACAACACAATTCCTATGATTACTAATCCTATTCTAAATACGATTACTAACATAGAAAACACATTAAAACACGTAAATGATATCGAGTAACCCTTCACCGTTACCTTTTCGCGTTTTCAATCCTCGTCTAGGTCCTCTTCTATCAGATAGTAGTCCTTGTCGAGGTCTTGGAGGTCACCACCTACAATTAGATAATAAAAGATGAATATAATTCACCTTTGAGAAAGACGGATAAATTGAAAAGTAAGAAAGACGGTAATTTTATTACCAATTAAGATAGAGGACGATGAGAGGGAAAGAATAAGACGAACTTGAGTGAATTTGAGCGAGAAACGAAGGAGTAGTGACGATATTTAGCTTGAGCAAGAATGGAGGTTAGGGTTTTGGTGGTTACTTGGTGAGGAAGAAGAAGATGTTGATTTTGAGGGAGTTTAGGGTTAAGGGAGTATAAGAGGGAGTAAGTGGAATAATTCATGAGAAAAGCCCATAACGTCTTAAGACGTAACTTACTCGAAATCTCGCGTAAAGTCCGAAAACGAACTCGGAAATTCTAAACTAGACACGGAAAATTTAATTCTAAACTAAAACTAAATTTCGCTGAAAAGTATCCGTATAATATTTTTACTATAAAAATAGGGTACATTTGCGGGTGTTATAATCACCCCACCTTTTAAAAAGTTTTGCCCTCGAAACTTGAGCGAACGAAAGATACCTTTAACGAATAGGCTTAGATATTTAATACGCATAGAAGCTTCCGTTTCCCACGTTTCTTCTTCAACATTAGCACATCTCAACAATATTTTCACTAAAGGAACCACTTTACTTCTCAACTTCTTATCCTTGCGATCTAGGATGCGGATCGGCTTCTCTTCAAAGGACAAATTCGGCTCTAGCTCGGGCATTTCAGCTTGAAAGACATGGCTTGGATCACTAACGTACTTTCTCAATTGAGAAACATGGAATACATCATGAACTTTAGCCAAATTCGGGGGCAAGTCCAACTTGTAAGCAACGGCACCAATCCTCTTCACAATATCAAAGGGTCCAATGTATTTTGGGCTCAATTTACCCTTTACACCAAACCTTTTAACACCTTTCATCGGAGATACTTTCATGAATACTTTATCTCCAACTTCAAATTCTAACGGTCTTCTCCGGACATCGGCAAAAGACTTTTGTCGGTCTTGAGCGGCTTTTATTCTATCACGAATGACCTTCACATGATCAATGGTTTCAACAAGAACATCGGGACCTAAGTCACGAACATCACTCAATTGATTCCAACATATAGGACTTCGACATTTTCTTCCATAAAGAGCTTCATAACGAGCCATCTTGATCGAGGCATGATAACTATTGTTGTAAGAAAACTCCACTAACGGTAGACTCTTTTCCCAACTAGATTGGAAGTGGAGTGCACAAGCCCTAAGCAAGTCTTCAAAAGTCTGAATAGTCCTCTCGGTCTGACCATCGGTAGCGGCATGGAATGCGGTACTCATCAACAATTTATTACCCATTGCTTCTTGTAAAGCCTTCCAAAATCTCGAACAAAACCTTGGATCTCGGTCGGATATAATCTTCTTGGGAACACCATGGTATCTAACAATCTCATCAACATAGGCTTTCGCTAGTCAATCTAAACTCCAAGTCTCTTTGATCAGAATGAATCTAGCACACTTGGTCAAACGATCAACGACAACCCAAACGACATATTTACTTCCAACGGTCCTTGGCAACGCCATGACAAAATCCATAGAAATAGATTCTCACTTCCATAGTGGAATATCCAAAGGTGGTAGCAATCCACCGGGCCTCTTGTGTTCGATTTTCACTTGTTGGCAAGTAAGACATCTTCCAACATAAGACACAACATCGCCTTTCAAATTCGGCCACCAAAATTTCAGCTTCAAATCTTTATACATCTTATCACCTCCGGGATGAATAGAATAAGGGGAAAGGTGGGCTTCATCAAGAACTCGCTTTCTCAAGTCAAGAGCATTAGGAACAAACAAACGGCCATGGAATCGAAGAACACCTTTGTCATCAAACTTGAAGTCTTTAGCTTTTCCTTCAAGAAGTTTGGCTTGAATAGACTTGTAGGTAGGATCATCAACTTGGTTTTCGCGGATCTCACGGAGGAAAACAGGTTCGGCAGACATAGCACCAACATAATCAAATCCACGTTCCACGAATTCTAACTTCAACTTTCGAAACTCAATAAAAAGATCATCGGGTAATACTCGTATGGCATTCAATGCATGAGAAGATTTTCTACTAAGCGCATCAACAACATTTGCCTTCCCTTCATGGTATAACAACTCAAAATCATAATCATTCACCAATTCCAACCATCTTCTTTGTCTCATATTCAACTCTTTCTGAGTAAATATGTGCTTCAAACTTTTGTGATCGGTGAATATACGACAATGAACACCAATAAGGTAGTGTCGCCACACTTTCAAAGCATGAACAACGACGGCCAATTCCAAATCATGAGTAGGATCGTTCACTTCATGAACTCTCAACTGTCTCGAAGCATAAGCCACCACTTTCCTACTTTGCACAAGTACACAACCCAAACCCATCTTGGAAGCATCATAATAGACATCAAAGTCTACACCATCTTCAGGTAAAGTTAACACCGGGGCGGTAGTCAACCTTTTCTTTAACTCTTGAAAAGCGGCTTCACAAGCTTCAGTCCATACGAACTTGGTTTCTTTCTTCAACAATTGGGTCATTGATCTAGCAAGCTTTGAGAAATCCTTGACAAATCTACGGTAATAACCAGCTAAACCAAGAAAATTTCGGACTTCTCTAACATCGGTCGGACTCTTCCAATCAACAACGACCTCAATTTTAGAAGGATCCACCATTACACCTTCTTTAAAAATTACATGCCCAAGAAAGGACACCTTAGGTAACCAAAATTCGCACTTGGAGAATTTGGACGACGAAGAACACCCAAAATAGTCCTTAGATGAATAGCATGCTCTTCTTCGGTCTTGGAGAAAATAAGGATGTCGTCAATGAACTGTTGGAGCCAGTGTCCTCCACAGTTAGTGCAATAACATAAATAAATCTCTGTAGGTTCACAGGGTATACTTTGTATTGTAATCAGTTGATTAACGTTTATCGATAACGGTTGGCTTCCTAGATAAGTTTGACGTTATCGTCATACAGATGGCGGTGATCAACTGGTCCCTAAAAGTCACACCTAAAGGATGTGATTGAGAGATGTGATTATTTGAGAAAATAATCATATTGATGCCTTAATTAATGACTAAAAGGTTAGTCAGTGTTTTTGACTAAAAGGTTAGTCAATGTGATGATGATATAATTATTTAATAACGATTAAATAATGTTAGCTAAGACGAATTAACTGTAATTCGTAAATTGAATATAAAAGGTTATATTTAATTGTTGTATATAATGTAAGCTAATTAAATATAAACCGTTATAATTAATTGGAAAATTATAAATATACGGATATTTATAATTAATGATATATTATAATGTCGGTCTTTGACTAATGACGATTATAATATATTACATTATATTAAAAGCTAAAATGACCGGAAAAAGTGTCCAGATACACTCTGTAACACCCCACGTTTGTTGAAGAGGTCCATTGATAGGCTTAAATGACTAGTGCTTAAAGGGTTTGAAAGTACTACTCATATCAGCAAAGTGCACTTTCTTTTCTGGTTGTCCATGCAAAAGAACTCAAAAGTTAAGCGTGCTTGACTGAGAGTAGTCTTAGGATGGGTGACCTCCTGGGAAGGTTCCCGGGATGTGCATGAGTGAGGACAAAATGCGCTGGAAAGGACCTGTGTTGATCTGTGGGCCATGTACACAACCTGGAGAGCTATCATGAGTGACCGCTCCAGACCCAATGTTTGGGCCGGGGTGTTACAAATGGTATCAGAGCAACCCTGCGACCGTGTGGTGATGGAGGCAGTTGTTATACGCTCCATTGTGATCACCCACCTAGCGGGGGAGGATTCTGGGTTAGCGGTTATGCTCCCAGGCGCAACGAGGACGTTGCGTTCTTCAAGTGGGGGTGATTGTAACACCCCACGTTCGTTGAAGAGGTCCATTGATAAGCTTAAATGACTAGTGCTTAAAGGGTTTGAAAGTACTACTCATATCAGCAAAGTGCACTTTCTTTTCTGGTCATCCATGCAAAAAGAACTCAAAAGTTAAGCGTGCTTGACTGAGAGTAGTCTTGGGATGGGTGACCTCCTGGGAAGGTTCCCGGGATGTGCATGAGTGAGGACAAAATGCGCTGGAAAGGACCCGTGTTGATCTGTGGGCCATGTACACAGCCTGGAGAGCTATCATGAGTGACCGCTCCCGACCCAAGGTTTGGGCCGGGGTGTTACACACTCGGGTTTTTCCGGTCAATGGGTAGTTATTTGAGGAGACTAAATCTCCTCATATAATACCTAGAGGAGCCGCGGGATTAGGAGGGAAGAGAAGGAAAAATTCTAACCTAATTTTCTACACTCTCTTGTGCCTCCATCACACAAATCACAAAACCTAAAAAGTTAACAGTAACTTTTAATCATCTTTCTAGCAAAGGAGAAGGGCATATCTCAAACTATCTTGGGTGAGACAATTAGGAGGATATCTATTTTGATATCTGTTCTTAGGCCGATTTTGCTAAGGACCAAAGGTTTAATTCATTTTCTCTATATTTGTATCGTTTTCATATCTATGACTTGCAATTCATATTATATAATTTTGTTATAATCCTAAATTTTAAGGGGATGTAAACAGTTATTTCCCACAAGTGGTATCAGAGCATAAGGCTACAAAATTATATTATATGTTTTTCATTTTTATGAAATATGAATTTGAGAAAAAAATTTTTTTGATAAAACCGAAAAAAAAAATGTCACGACTGAAATTTTTTTTTGTAGCCGTGTGCTTTTTTTTAGGGTTTTGTTTTTCCATTGTTGATTTATTGATATTGTTATTTTAAAAGGTTAAAATTCAATATAATAAATTTGTACTTGTTTTAATTTGATAAGGATTAGATTAAAAGAAGATGGAATTGTTTTGATTTTGTTGTTGCTATTGTTTTCGGCCTCATTGTTTTAAATTGATAATTTTGTATAATGATTCAATTTTAATGGTGTTCAAAGCGATTGTGATTAAATGAATATAAGGATAATCGATTTAATCATGATTTAGATGTTCATTTTAAAAGGTTAAATTGAATAATCTAGTTTGAATCAATATTTAATAACGATTAGATATTGAAATTTGTACCGATATAGCGATATTGCCAACACCGAAATTTTTTTTTCCGTGCTGCCCGTGTTACTGTTCACTGCTATTAAAAAAAAAAAAATTTCTGTTTTTTTTTAGAAAAGGCAGCAGCAGTTTGTTTTTTTTTTATTTTTATTTTTACTGTTTTTCGGTTTTAGGTTTAAACCGTGAGAAAGATAAAAAAAAAAAATTTTTTTTTGACTGGTACTGTTCACGATGAACAGTGATCAGTAGAGAGAAAAAAAAAATTATTTTTTTTTTTTTTTTGACATTATAAAGATAATGTTTTGTTTGTTTGTTATTGTGAAAAGGTTCACAATAATGATACCCGATTATTTTAAAAAGATTTAAAATAAAATGGATTATGGAAGATTAAAATTGTTGTGGGCAATTAAGGACTTGTCACATAATTTTGATCGTATATAATGGTGGTTTGGATAAATTACTCTACATAATTACAGAATTATGTCTTGAAGAATTAATTTATATAGTTGATGCATTTTATTTTTGTCGAATGAATGAATGAATGAATGTTTTTATTTACGTATTTTTGCAATTGGTTGAAAAATGTAAAACCTAGTGTGGCCTTAGTTAATCATGTTTTCGTAATGATGGAAACATGGTTTGGATGTATTTATGAGATCTCGAATCTCCTTTTATTTCTTTTAATTATGTTTTTGGAATTAGAATGTAAATAGGTTTATTTTGTAATTTTGAAAATGTAATTTAAGAAGACTAAAGATGGAGATCGGATGCTCACTCCCGCTTCATGGACCAAGATGGAACATCAAGTCAAGCTTCTCGGGTCCATAAGGATGGATTCCAAACTTGTATTTACTGTTCATTTTGGTAGATAGGCCACACTAGGACCGTTGTAATAGTTTACGTATTTTTTTTTCATTCTTATGTTTTTCATTCACATGTTAAATAATTGCATCATATTCCGCCTAAACCAAACCACCTAAATTGCATGAAAAATGATTCATATAGTTTGAATTTTCATCTTAGACATACAGATGTCACTCGTTCATAGGGCCATCACCTTAGTCTAAATCATTCACGAAATGCTAGAAATTTGTTCACTTAAAATGAATTAAATTTAAGATGATGGGATCTTCCTCTAAAATGAAAATTGAGATTAGTCTTTATAGGAAAAACTACTATGACCCCTTCTTCGTCGGAAGTCATAATATGACCCCTTCTACGTTGGGTAAGTAGTGAGTGTTGACCTATTTTACCTCAACATTGTAGTCCGAGTAATATCTCGGGATTATAATGGACTAAAAGATAGAATTTACAGAAATTTATCGACTAAGAATTCTAAAAGTAGAATTAGCCAAGAGGTTGGCTTATCAATTTATAGAAATTGAGTCTTAGGATCATTTATATAATTCTTGAGGGAGGTCAATTGTATAAATGCATGAGTCATCGCATTAAACAGTTTTTGCATTAAGACTTAAATTTAAAACGATGAAACTTATCATAATTTTTCTTCTTTTCACAGTTTCTTGAATCCGTTATATAAAGATATAACTCCTAAAATAACATATGGCTGGACGTACAGACGACCCAATGCCAAGTGCTACACTCGCTCGCGAGTCCTGGCTAAAGATCTTTATGGACAACATGAATCAGTCCACGCGACAGAAGAATGATGGGTCAAACTTTGCGGACTGGGAGGCGGCATTACGGAATGCTGCCATTGCTGACGGTAAGCTCGAGTACTTGACTGAGCCACTACCGACTAACCCAGGCCCCAATGCAGGAGCAAATGAATCACTTGCTTATTGTGATTTCGTAATGGAGGCGGGTGCGATAAAGAACGTACTCATCTTTGCAATGGAATCCAATTTGCAGAGGCGATTCATAGCCCAGGGTGCAAACAAGATTTTCACCACTCTCTCTAACGAGTTCCTCGAAAGCTCCGAGGATCGTTAGCTATGAGTATACATGTCGCTTCTTTGAAGCGAAACTCCAGAAGGGCCAAGCGGTTAGCCCACACATTCTTGACATGATTGAGAATGTCGAGAAACTGGAGGCACTTGGTTGCAAAATCGATGAGAAGATCGTCATAGACCGCGTTCTTCATTAACTTCATGATGGTTTTGCCCTTTTCAGGGCAAATTACTATATGAATGATATGAAGAAGAGTCTTCATCAGCTCCACTCACTCCTTGTACAGACAGAGAGTGATCTGAAATTGAGTGGGAGTCTAAAACAGGACGTTCTCATGATAGCAAACAAGGGCAAAGGTATGGGCAAGGCTAAGGCTAACCTAGCTGTAGGGAAGCCGAAATTCAAAAAGCCAGGGCAAGGCAAGAGTGGGCCTGGTGAGTCTAGCGGTAGCTCACAAGGCAAGACAAAGAGCGATGAAGGTAACGTGGAGTGCCACCATTGCCACAAGCTTGGGCATTGGAGGAGGAACTGCCGCGTGTACCGAGAGGACATTAAAGCAGGCCGCGTCTCTCCTGTTGGTATGTCTTCTTCTTTTATTCATATGATTGAGATCAACCATGCAAGTTTCGGAACTTGGGTACTAGATACTGGTTGTGGTTCTCATCTGTGCAATTCATTTGCAGGCCTACGAAACATCGCAACTTCTCGCAAGGGGTGATGTGGGACCTGCGCGTGGGGAATGGAGCAAAGAGTACGCCGTTTCAGTGGGAAAAAGATGTACTCAACTTTCACGAGTGGATGAGTTATTTGAATAATGTTACTATGCTACCCAGTTTATCTAAGAAATATTATTTCAGTTTTCCGTACTTGATAAGGAACGGTTTTCGTTTATATAAAGGATACTAGCTGTATTTTCTCTTTAAACGAAAGATTTATGTAAGCGTTTCCTTTAAACAAGGATTTATGTTTAGATCAAACCACAGATATATGCATGTGAGTAGTAAGGAAAGAAAAGGGTTGATGAAGAGGATCAAACCTATTTATGGCATTGTCGTATGGGACACATAAATGAAAAACGCGTGAAGAAGCTCATTGATAATGGGACTATCTCCCCATTTGACTATGAATCTTTTGGCACGTGTGAATCATGTCTCATAGGCAAAATGACTCGAATTTCCTTCAAATGTGTTGGAATGCGCGCTGCTGACCTATTAAGACTCATACATACTGATGTGTGTAGACCTATGTCAATCAACGCTAGAGATGGCTATAGGTATTTTATCACTTTCACGGACGATTTGAGTAGATATGGTTATGTCTACTTAATGAACCATAAAAGTGAGTCCTTTGACAAGTTCAAGGAATTCCAGAATAAGGTTGAAAACCAGCTGGATAGAAAGATTAAAACACTACGTTCAGATCGTGGTGGCGAATATCTTTCGAATGAGTTTGATCAACACCTTAAAGACTGTGGTTTAGTACTACAGTTAACTCCACCTGGAACACCACAAATGAATGGTGTGTCCGAACGGAGGAATCGAACATTGCTTGATATGGTTCGATCCATGATGAGTAACACGGTTGTGCCTGACTCATTATGGGGATATGCTCTATTGTCAGCTGCTCTAATACTTAACTGAAGTCCGTCTAAAGCTGTAGACAAGACTCCATATGAATTAATGGAAGGGAACGGTCCCTAACTTGTCCTTTATTCGGGTTTGGGGCTGCGAGGCTTATGTCAAGTGGAGACCTGACGATAAGCTCGGCCCACGATCGGTCAAGACATACTTTATTGGTTTTCCAAAAGGGATGTTTGGTCATTACTTTTACTCGCCTACCGAACATCGAGTTTTTGTTGCGGCTAGTGCGACGTTCTTAGAGAAAGAATTTCTCGAGAATAGGACAAGTAATGGAACCTTCGATCTGTCGGAGATTCAAGAACCAACAACCGAGAAACCAATGGAGGAAACTGTTCCTTCATCATCGGCTGCGGTTAATATTCCTTTGGAACCTAGGAGGTCGGGTAGACACTCTATTCCTCAAGACAGATACATTGGTATGGTCGAGGAGAATGAGAGAGATGACGTTTTACTCCTAGAGAGTAACGAACCCGCTACCTATAAAGGTGCCATGACATGTTCCGACTCTAAGCTATGGCTTGACGCCATGCAATCCTAGATGGACTCTATGTATGAGAATGACGTATGGGATCTGGTTGACTTACCTGATAAGGTTCGGCCTCTTCAGTGCAAATGGCTTTACAAATTAAAGCATTCTGTAGAAGGACAACCAGATACATACAAGGCACGACTAGTGGCAAAGGGTTTCACTCAAGTGAAAGGATTGCACTATGATGAAAGTTTTGCACCCGTAGTCATGCTGCGTTCCATTCGGATAATCTTAGCGATTACCGCTTTTCATGACTATGAAATTTGGCAAATGGACGTGAAAACCGCCTTCTTAAACGGTTATTTGGAGGAGGAGTTGTACATAGTACAACCCGAAGGTTTCATTGATCCTAAGAATCCTAAGAAGGTATTGAAGCTTAAGCGTTCCATCTATGGACTTAAGCAGGCTTCTCGGAGTTGGAATCATCGTTTCGACCAGGTGATAAAAGAGAATGGATTTACTCGATCGGTCGAGGAACCATGCTTATATATCAAGTCGAGTGGGAGCAAGGTTGTCTTCCTAATATTGTATGTCGATGACATACTCTTGATTGGGAATGACATACCTCTCTTAACTTCGGTAAAAGTTTGGTTAAAGAACCATTTCCAGATGAAAGATCTGGGCCAGGCACAAAGATTTTTGGGGATCCGTATCTACAGAGGTAGATCACGACGAATGTTATCCCTCAGTCAGGAGTCTTATATAGATAAGATTCTTGAGAGGTTCAGCATGACCAACTCCAAGAAGGGGAACCTTCCAATGGTTTCTGGGATGCAGTTGAGTAAAGCTCAAGCACCAAAGACATCGGAAGAGGTCGAGCGCTTGAGTCGGATTCCTTATGCATCAGCTATAGGATCGATCATGTATGCCATGATATGCACACGTCCAGACGTGGCATAAGCATTGAGTATGACGAGTCGATACCAAGGCAATCCAGGTGAAACACACTGGATGGCTGTTAAGAATATCCTTAAGTATCTACGGAGGACTAAGGATTGGGTATTGACTTATGGAGGTGACACTGAGCTATGCGCAATCGGTTACGCAGATGCTAGCTTCCAAACGGATCGAGATGACTCGAAATCTCAGTCTGGATTAGTTTTTACTCTTAATGGCGCTGCGATCAGCTGGAAAAGCTCCAAACAAAACGTTATAGCAGATTCTACGACTGAATCCCATTGAGATATGATAAGCATGAAGGGCACGTTATTTCCATGGGAATTAAGCGTGTTCCTGAGTGGTATTAGTTGTTTTATATGGATTAGACACCTGTATCTTTTTCATAAAAACTATCTATGAAATCATCGTTTTGTTTTATATTTTGTTTTTCATGTGGGTTGTACTGACAACATTGAACACCAAAAAGTGAACTGAATTACATTATATTTGTTTTGGTCCGTAATCGCCTACATGAGCTGATAACTCTGGCAATTATTCTGTGCAGTCGATTGATGGTGGGTTCAACGAGCCATAAGTCAAACAGTTGACTGATCGATCACATATGCGAGTTATAATGATACCTCGCAGGACATTTTGTGACAACGTTATGGAGTCCTAAATGTTTCAGAACATTAGGTGCCAGGTCGTGGATAGGACGTCCATAGTGTTCCTAGAGTCGATTCTTTTGACTATCGACTGTCTCTTGAGATAAAGGCAGTTTTTGGGTGACTTTGGTTTCTTTCTCATGGTCGACCGTAACAGGAGGCTAAGTAGATTTTCACTGGGTCATTTCATACTGCGATTGTATCTGCAAGATTCGAGTTGAAGAAAATATCCAACCTTTATCAGGATATGATATTTCTCAGGGCCACTCGAGGAGCTGTAACTGAAATGCATGGCCATGCTCGAATATAGATTCGTTTATCAGTTAAGTTACTCTCTAGTCGGGGAAACCACTCTTGATACTGATCACTTGTAAACTATGACCTTTGTGAATACGGACTTTGCAAATTGGTTTACATTGAGTGGGGGAAATTTATTATGGATATGAGAATCGGTTATCGCACATACACTTGTACGGACAAGTGGGAGATTGTTGGAGCCAGTGTCCTCCACAGTTAGTGCAATAACATAAATAAATCTCTGTAGGTTCACAGGGTATAATTTGTATAATAATCAGTTGATTAACGTTTATCAATAACGGTTGGCTTGCTAGATAAGTTTGACGTTATTGTCATACAGATGGCGGTGATCAACTGGTCCCTAAAAGTCACACCTAAAGGATGTGTTTGAGAGATTTGATTATTTGAGAAAATAATCATATTGATGCCCTATTATATGACTAAAAGGTTAGTCAGTGTTTTTGACTAAAAGGTTAGTCAATGTGATGATGAGACGATTATTTAATAACGATTAAATAATATGAGCTGAGACGAATTAAAAGTAATTCGTAATTAAATATAAACTGTTGTATTTAATTAGCATATATATAATGTAAGCTTGTGCGAATTAAAAGGTTAATTCGTAATTGAATATAAAATGTTATATTGAATTAGCAAATTATAATTATACGGATAATTATAATTAACGTATATATTATACGATACATTAATAATACACATTATATATTAAAGTGAATTTAACCGGGAAACAGTCCGGATTAAATCTGGAATTTTCGGTCCATGGGTAGTTGTTTTGAGGAGACAAATCTCCTCATTAAAACCCTAGGGGAGCCGTGAGGAGTAGACAAGGGAAGCAGGAGAAAATTCTAAAAACCTAATTCTATTCTCACTGGTGCCTCCATCACACACAGAAAAACACAAAAACTAAAAGTGATCAGTAACTTTTGATTCTCTTTCTAGCAAAAGAGAAGGGCATATCTCATACAATCTTGGATGAGACGATTAGGAGGATATCTGCTTTGATATCTGTTCTTAGGCCGAATTTTGCTAGGACCAAAGGTTTAATTCGTTTTCTCTATATTTTATATCGTTTTCATATTTATGACTCGCATTTCATATTCTATAATTTTGTTATAATCCTAAATTTATAGGGGAAGTAAACTGTTATTTCCCACATGGTGAAGCCACTCGGTCGACTTCAACACACTCGTTCGAACACAATACACTTGATCGAGTACACACTCTACTCGGTCGAGTACACACTGTAATCGGTCAAATACAAACTCCTGTAACCATCCAGAAATCAAAATTTCAAACACTCGGTCGAGTGCAAAGTGCACTTGGTCGAGTACCCTGCACTAGGTCGAGTGCGACGGATTTCTCAGCACTGACCAGGTTTCGTAAACCGGGTATATCTCCCTCAATTCTAAGTCGATTTCGGCTCATGACATATCGTTAGAACTGTAACAGAACAAGTTATCACCTCCATTTGGAATTACATCACTATCATTTCTATAACTCAAGTTATAGTAGTTTAAAGACAGAACTTCCAAAATCAAACTTCATATAATTCAAGTTTTTGTTCCCAAACAAAATTACCATTCTTCAACATACCTCGTATCACATAAATGACCATAGCTTACAACCATTTACATGTTCTCATAACTCAACATGACAACATCAACACCATCATATACCTCATGCATAACATATTATGCAAGCATAACCACATATTTTTCATGCTAAAATCACATTCGTTCATACACATCTCACACATGTTTTACTTCACCATCATCATATTCCATATTCATATTTCACCTCTACTTCACATCATATTCAACAATTAAACATAGTAATCACATTTAACACATATACGTCCCGACAATTCCCCGTTGTTACCGGCTAAGAGCAATAGGGGCAAAGTTGCGATTTTAGGACATTTCCCAAATCCTTGCGGTCCCTCCCTACAACTCCTAGTCGAGTTTATTTTATTAGACACTCCTAATTCATTGGGTTCATTGGTTTCAGGTTCTAAAATCGTTCGCTCTGATACCACTTTGTAACACCCCCAAATACCAAAGAGCCTTACAAGACCTCCTTAGTACTTCGGGATGCTACCATCTCGGTTGCCCGAGTTAGTACATATCAAAACTCTCAATAAATAAACAATACTTTATTAAATCAATAGTTTAAACTCCAATACACGATCCCAAACGAGACGACATACCGTCTAAACAAAAAATCCAAATGCTAACATAACAATAAAGTAAAGTGTAGTTTAACTATAAAAGACTCAGTGGAAGCTATGACTCGATAATGGTGATCCCCATCAACATCCCAGCGAAGCTCGTCTAGTTACATGTTGATCACCTGCTCAACATTTCCCAATCGATCACAGCAGTTTTTTAAAACAGTAATAGGATCAGTAACGGAATATACCGACTAACGTACAAGAAAAGCAAAAGGGAAAGAGAAACCACCGCAACGGTTACCTCAGTAGACTCAGATTACCATCCCTGCTCTACTAAAACCACCAATTGACCCTGGACCAAAGCCACAAACATCGAACTTTTATCTCACCGCAGTGAGACAAACCCGAAACATTAATGTGCACATCCCCCTCATAACGGGAGAACTACGAGAGGCGAACTCGGGGTGTGAAACTGTCTCCCGACAGATCACCAACATAGTAACCATAGTAACAACCCAAACTCCAATCCCGAACTCCATCATCATCATAATTAATCAAATAACATATAGAAACATCTCATCACATCAGTTAGCATAAACATTACTGAGTAGGGAAACCCTACCTTATTAGCAACTTCCGCAAGACAAGTAATGAATTCATAAATTCTCTTCTATGAAGTCTCCCCCTAATTATACAACAATCATACAATCAATACTAATCAAATTCCCCTTTTCCCCAACTCCGTTAGGATTTCAATTATTCAAACGAAATCACATAGTAGGATTACTTACCGACACAATCAACAAGGCAATGAGAGATCTAATCCGGCACAGAATGATTAAGGTTGTTCTTGAGAGGATTGAAAGAGTTTTTGAGAGAATTAGGTTTTGTGTTAATAACTTAACTGCAATTATGACTTAATCTCTTCTTAAAACCCTCAATCAAACCGTCCCCGAAATATCCTCAGACCGATCTACACGATCGATTACAAAATATTCTCGGTCGAGTACGACTTACTCGGTTGAGTGCTTGCCTCACTCGGCCGATTACTCTAGAACATAAAATTGTTCCTAACGACAGACCAACCTACTCGGTCGAGTAGCCTCTACTCGGCCGAGTACCCAATCGACTCGGGCGAGTAAGCCTTACTCGGCCGAGTGCCAAGTACTCAAGAATACGGAGTATTAGAGCTTTCTCCTCTTGTGTTGGGGTTCTTTAGAAGAGCCATTAAGTAAATCAAGTTTGGTTGAATCCCTAATCCGGCTTATGGCCACCTCTAACTTTAGCACTTTAATCAACCAACTAGAAAAGACCAATCCCATGTAGGATATAGTGAAAATTGAAAATTTTTGTTGGTTATATGCATATATTATGGCCAGTTTATGACTTTATAGGATACATTACAGTGAAGAATATTTAGAGAACCTTGGAGATTTGATCCAACTCAATTCGAGGAACAACAGCATATGTATTTCTAGCATTTGGAGGGGGCGTAGAACGTGTGCAGTTGGCTAAGTTAACACCCTAATTTTTGTTCATTTAGTCATTACGAACTATAATTGGTCATTAGTTGAACATGATGAGCCAATGATTGTCATGGATCCTCTTCACATTTCTTCCAAATGAATGCCAATAAGAACTTCCCCTTTTATTTCACAAGATTCACCAAATCAATAATACCTTTGTTTGTCCATTTTTTATTCATGTTGGCAATTTCAGAGCTATAAAACATCTTTTATTAGATATATTCGGATTTAAGAAGTATATACTTTAATAAAGTTTCCTCATATACGAGAGACGATGAAAATGAAATCGTGTTTCTGAACAATGAGTTATGTTGCCAATGTGAGTATGTGACCCTATCATGTAGAAATTAATTGTTTAGTAGTCTATGACTGAACTTTATATTGGTCGGTGAAGTTACAAACACCATATCATATCTTCGTGTTGTTGACTTTTTCATTTATGCCAAATATTTATGCAAGAATATTTTTTTTCTTCACATTCCGGATTTTATATTTTTATTCAAGTGCAATCTCTTCGGTAAACTTTGTCAACTCTAGGTTAGCTAGCATCTAAATTCTTAAGGATGGTTGATTTATAGCTAAATTAATTATCAAATACATTTAACCGCTATACTGAACCCCAAAACATCGTCGATCCATGAGTAAACTTGATTCATAAAATAAAATAAAAAAGAGTAAACTTGTAAAATCTATACTTTGATGATTGAAGATTATAGAGAAGATTATATTTGAACATTGATCATTAATTATATGTTTCAAACTTATGTTTACAATTGTTGAGAGCTAGTATATAAAAGCTACATGAAATTGACCTATTTAACTAACAACCCTAACAACCTTATAACTAACTTGTTTGATAATTACAATCCTGATCTAACATGCTTGATTAAGAGAAATCCTTCCTCTTGTTTTTCTCATACATAATGACAATCAATGCTTAAATGTTTAGTATGTTTATGAAAGATTGGATTCTTTGTTAGATACTCTGCTGCTTTATTGTCACATAATAGAGGAATTGGTTTAGGAACAGTCACTTTTATATCCTGTAAAATGTTGTCTAACCAAACCATTTCAGAATTTGTGTATGACATACTCCTGTACTCGGATTTAGCCGAACTTTTGCTTACACTTCTCTGCTTCTTTGTCTTCCAGAAAACCATAGAACTGCCCAAATAAATGTAGTAGCCACTCAATGCTTTGAAAGTATAGGTACACTGTCCCCAATCAGCATCAGTAAAAGCTGACAGTGCCAATTCAGACTGAGCAGGGTAAAATAAGCATATGTTAACTGTACCTTTTAAATAATTTCAGTACATGAATGGCTGCCTACAAATGAGGTCCCCTTGGTTGACTTACAAACTGAATTAAATGTTATACAGAATAGGAAATATCAGGTCTGGACGAATTTAGATACAAGAGTATGTCAATCAACCTTCTATACTGATCAGGTTTTTCAAGGATATGTCCTTCAACTGTTGAGAGCTTGAGTCCTCTAGGCATAGAAAAAGCACTAGGGATGCAATTTTCCATTTTCATATCTGACAGTATATCTAAAATGCATTTCCTTTAATTGATCAAAAGACTAGAGTCATTCCTTGAAATTTCAAGTCCTAAAAATATAAATCCCACATCTTTGATATAGAAGGCTGAGTCCAGACCTTTCTTGACAAAATTTCTCATCTTTACTAGTACATGTGAGCAGTACATCATCTACATATACAAGGGCCACTATAAAGCTACATGTCTTCTGATCATGCTTAGTAAACAAGGAGTAATCTTGTTTAGATTAGAGAAAACCTATACTAATCAAGTATTTTGTGAGCTCTTTGTTCCACTGTCCAGAGACTTGATTAATACCATATAAGGACCTTTTCAAGTTGCAAACTTGTCCATTTTGAGCATTATACCCTTTAGGAGATTTCATATACACCTTGTCATCCAAATAGCCATGAAGAAAGGCATTTTTTATGTCTAATTGATGCAAATCTCACCCCTTTGTTGCAGTTAGTACTAGTAATGTCCTGACAGCTGTACACTTGGCTACAGGTAAGAATGTGTTCTTATAATCCTTGTCTTTGACTTGGTTATAACCTTTAGCCCCCTAATCTGGCCTAAAACCTTTCTATCTGACAATATGCATTGTATTTTATTTTGAATACCCATTTAGATCCAATAGGTTTCTTATCAGCATGAAAGTCTACAAGCTCCCATGTTTCATTTTTTTTAAATCCTCGAATTTCCTTTTTCATAGATTATATCCATCTCGGACACATACTAGCTTGTTTATAAGTGTATGGCTCCTTTTCTTGAACAGCTGTTGCTAATGATGCAACATATGCAAGGGTAAAATCTGTAAGGTTTTTAAGAACTGCTGCATGAAATGATTCAGTTCTTCTACTATATTGTTTTGTTTGTAACTTGATAGGAACATGATAAGGTTTCAACCTTACTGGGGGTTGTGTTGGCCTTACAAATCTTCTGTTGACATGCTGAGGCATATTTTCAGTATTTGAATGTGTTATTGTAGGAGTTTGTATAATATGTGAGTTATTATTTGTAGATGTACTAATATTATTTGTGTCTTGTGTATTTGATGTGTGAAATAAGGATTCAGAACTAGGAATAGACTATGTAATATGTGAACTATTATTACTGAGAGTATTATTTGGAATAATCAAAGTGGAGTCTACAGGATTAACCAGTTGAAGGCCATGTGAAAGATCCTCTGAATCTCCTGTTTGTATAGAAGGAAAGATTTTTTCTTTGAACAACACATCTTTATTAATAAAAATATTGTGTATAAGAAGATCATACAGTCTATATCCCTTCTGTTTATAAGGATATCCAACAAAGATGCATTTTTTAGCCCTATTCTTAAACTTAACAAAAAAGGTTGAGAGCATAGTAGCATAACAGCATGAACCAAAGACTCTTAGTCTATCATAAGGGGGATCCTTGTCTAACAATATACTACATGGATTTTGCCAGCAAATAACAGGAGTAGGCATCATGTTAATTAGATAGGTAACTGTCAAATCACAATCTCCCCAAAATTTTATGGGTAAACCAGCCTGAATTCTAAGAACCCTAGCAGTCTTAAGCAAATGTCTATGATTTATTTCCACTCTACCATTCTGTTGGGGCTTACCAATAACACTAGTTTGGTGAATTATCCCCTTTGATCTAAACGAAGCCCCACAAACTCTTTGGATGAATTATGTTCCATTGTATGTCCTAATGAACTTAAGGATAGCATTAAAATGAGTCTCAATGTATGCAAAGAGATCCCTAATTAAAGCAACAACTTGATCCTTTGTTTGAAAGAGAATGGTCCAGGTGTTCCTAGAGAAGTCATCTACAATGGTGAGAAAGTATCTAGCTCCTGATAATGCAGGAATTTTATAAGGTCCCCAAACATCTAAGGGTAGAAGTTCAAAAATATAATTAGCCCTATAATTATTGACAGGAAAAGGCAGATTATGATACTAAGATAATACAAAAGTTTCACAATGTAAATCTTTTATTAATCTGTAATCTATGTTTGTCACATATTTGAGTCAAGCATATGACATATGCTCAAGTCTAGCATGAAGCAATGCAACTGAAAGATACATTTGAGGTAGCATTAACAAAAGAACTACATCTATCTAACATCCCTTTATTTTATTAAGTAACAAGCTAACAACTATATATATTAACAATTCTTTGAGTATTAATGTTCTGAAATCTGTATAAGTCTTATATCCTTCTTCCTATAACTACCAATTTTTTACTGGAAATGTCCTGAAACACACAATAAAAAGGAAAAAACACAGCAGATAGACAACTTTTGTCAATTAGTTTGCTTACAGACAGTAAGCTATGTTTAAAGTAAGGTAAGTAAAAAACATAAAACAATTTGATTGTATTGGTCAAATTCACATCACCTATCTGTGTAACAGACTTATTAATACCATCAGGCAGGCCAATCTATATAGGTTTGGGTAGTAACCAAACATTTTGTAATAAGCTAAGAATAAAGGTCATATGGTCAGATGCTCCCGTATCAATTATTCAATCATGAAAACAAGAATTATGATAAACAGCTTTAGCATGAGATTTCAGAATTATACCTGCAAAGTTAGAATTGGACATAGAAGGCATATTGTTAGAGATACGTTTCATGACTTGATCAACAACAAAAGTCACCAGTCCATCAATACCAACAGAGTCTACAGAATAACCATGTGATGATGATTGTAAATCAGCAGATTCATTCACTCCAAAATCATCCAAAAGTTAAAAATCCTCTATTGTGTCAACATTATTTGTAGTTTTCTTGACACTTAGGTCGACCCCCAACAACTTTCCCTTTCCCTTTCCTTTTTTGATCCTTCTTAGCAGGAAACCCAACAAGCCTATAACGATTTTCTATCTTGTTTCCTTGTTTCCCACAGTAAGAACATACTTTTAGTCTGTAACAATCTTCAAGATTATGATTGTCCATGTTACAATGACTACAGAACTCTTTGCAGTCTCGGAAGACTCACCAGCAACTTTATTTCTTTTAGAATTCTAATAATTCTCATGAGGTTTATACAAAGCATAAGCAGATGCATCATTCAGAAGTTCAACATGCCCAGCTACTTGTTTTTGCCTCTCAATGTTCTGTAGCATTCCCAAAACCCTATTAATTGTTGGTAATGGATCCGTTAAAAGAACTTGTGTCCTTATTCCATCATAACCAGCATTTAAACCCATTAAAAATTGAATGAGTTTTGATGTATTTTCTCTATCTAGCATTCTCTTCATTAGATTGCAAGAACACAAGGATATCTTTCCACAGGCACATTAAGGGATTGGGTCTAAACTATCTAGAGCTTCCCGCATAATTTTAAGTTTGCTGTAATAATTAACTAGAGACATATTAGACTGACTAACAGCATCAAGATCCTTCTTTAATTGATATATCTGAACTGCACTAGCTTGACCATACCGTTCTGTGATCTCACTTCAAAGCTCTTTAAATGAACGAACATATTTGAGATTCTCCCTGATTTGTTTCTCCATTGAATTCAGCACCCATCTCTTGACCATAAGATCACATCTTGTCCATTGACTGAATTTCTTGTCTGTTTTAGGAGTAGGACATGTACCATCACGAAAACAGGCTTTTTTCTTGGAAGTTAATGCCATAAGTATATCATGTTTCCATCCCATGAAGTCATGACCATAAAAAAAAGAACATGAACAAGTTGAGAGAAGGGTTGATATGACGAAGATAGGTACAATGGATCATCATAGTAATCATAGTTAGATGTTTGGGATTGATTAAAGAGTTGAGTTTGATATGATCCGGACATCGTAAAGAATCGTGGATGATAGAATTGTTGTGATTGATATTCTTGAAATATTGCAGAAGCATTTGAATGTGATTTGGATCAATTCTGGTAAACTGATACCATGTAAAATCTATACTTTGATGATAGAAGATTATAGAAAAGATTATATTTGATCATTAATCTTTAATTATATGTTTCAAAGTTATGTTTACAATTGATGAGAGCTAATATATAGGCCACATGAATTTGACCTATTTAAGTAACAACCTTATAACTACCTTTTGTTAGTTACAACTATTGTTTGATAATTACAATACTGCCCTTATACTATATATCCAATAAAACTAGATTGAAAGGATACCATTTCTATCTAATTGTACTTTTGATTTCGCTATTTATGGATATGCAATGGAAACCAAATCCAATGGGGCAAACAATGTGAAGGAACACAATCCACCCAATGAACAAACTATAACCCCGGATTTAAAGACTCGATATAAACAACACATTCCGCCAGCTTGAACGACTGCGAAATTCAACACTCGGAACAAAAGTGACTTCCTCCTTCCCGATTAATTGTTTAATCTCATTTGACATAATCGACCAATATAATACTTGCTGTACCAACTTACTCCATTTCTCCTACTCGTTTACTGTATTACGGATTACATTTTTATTCGTTTATTGTTCTTTTTTCTCTGCCTCTCCGGCTCTCCACCCTCTTCCTCTTACTGCAGTCCCTCAACATTAGTTTCTCTTCCAACTCCTTAACCTTTACACAATACAAGTATTTCACAGAAAACATTATCTGAATTTGTCAAATAAACTAGAGTGAACTGATACCATATTTTTTAAAATCTATTTACATTCTATACTACACTTGCTACATCCCCACTATAAACTAGATTGAACTGATCAATTTTGTCTAATTCATTTACATTCTAGACGACACTTACTATATCCCACTGACCCTAATATATTCATGAAAAAGAATACAACAAGAGCTTACCTAACAAATTCAACAACTATTTTCCAGATATAAAACTATTCATTGCTGAAAAATTGAAATAAAGTATCATAAATGAGTGAGGCTGATCAAATGCGCACCCTTTTACATTCAAATTAACTAAAATAAATTTTAATGAAAGGTAAATTAATTGGCAGAAAAATCAGGCTTTGTGCTTCTTAAAATAGCTTCGATACTTGCCGGGGCTAAGTATCAGCTTCCCTCTAAGAATCACCTTCCAAGTAGCAAGAAACGAAATTACCATTTATTAAACATCATTCTTCTCCAACCTGTTATTTCCAGTTTTCTTCGTCATCGTCCAAAATGCAGCAAAATATCGATTCTGATTCCATTAACAATTTAATTTGATAAGAATACGCATTTTCGAAACTAAGTCTCAAATGAAGCAAGTTATATACCTGCATCATAGACCTATAATTTGTTGTATAGGTTGTTTCGATGGTGCTTTCTTTCTGTACATGCAACCGGAGATAAGAATCAATGCGTGGAATTTAATAACTTATAATTGATATAGCAAAATAGATCAATTTAGCAAACCTCTAAAGTAAATCCATAATGTAAAGCCACCTTCTTCACATCTTCTAAACTTAACTCGACAGACATCTCCTGGACATGTTAAGTATAGAGTACTTTAGAAAAGCACAACCAAAAGAACGTATTGGTCAATGAATAAACGGGTGTATTGGTGTAGATTAAATAGGTGAAAACCTACATTTTCTCCATAAGCCTCTGCAAAGTGATATAGCAATGGTCCAAGATTTATCCAAACCTATTGAAGTTCAAAGTCCCACATGGTCAGCAAGAATAAAAGGGAGGGAAATTGCAATACCAAGTAGCAATAGATTCAGCCTTACTCCTCCATCTTTGAGAAGTTTCCATATTATTTCAATGTATTCCACAATGTTATGGGCTGTATCAATGAAGAAGCATGTGACAACAGCATCCCAGGCTCCTGCATGCAACAGCAACAACAACATTACCCCAATGCCTCAAGGTTCCCGCCAATTGCGAGGTTGGGGGGGATGCATGCACCCCATAAACGTCATTTCTGAATGACTCAAGCTGAAGGTTATGTTGAAAATTAGACTGAATAACTATTGCTTCACAATTACATCAAATATGGTTGTTCTGCAAATTTTTGGTCTGAAATGAAGGGTCGGACAAGCGAGCAAAGTGAAGGGTAGGAGTAACATAGCTTGCATGATGCAGGTATATACATAGTCAAAGATGGAATCAAGTTTAAATCTTGCAATACATTCCATCTTTGCTCCATTCACTTTTATCTTCCCTTTTCTTATCTCTCTTTTTTCTCCCTTTCAACGTTTCTAACCCCAAATTCCTTCAAGTGTAAACCTTTTTTGTTGCTGAAATCAAGGCCTCAAAGTGACAGTGTTAAAAACAACTCAGCTCCACACCAATCTTGCATCTCATTATAAAAAACTTCAGTTTGCACCTCAAAACTCTAATTTTCTACAACTTTCATCGAAAGCTTTGTACCACGTACGACGAATGCATGCGAAGTCATATTCATATACGTCAGAGTTAGCTCCTCTTCTCGCAACACAAGGCAAGGACATAATATTACCCCATGGAGCAATCACATGTATTATGTGCCCTCAACACACTTGCTCGAAACTCCATTCTGCAGTTTTTACACCAAAGATCCCTTGTCAGGATCCAACAGCACATGCATTTTCTTCTTAGTTTTTATTTTCGAACTTACGTGTTCCATTTATCTTTATCTTATTTCATTTAATTTTTATTTTTATCGTACCTTTAAACTTTTTTTCCCCGCGTTGTTGATATGCCTGAAGGGTTCCGATTCTTCCGAATAATGATTCATGTTAGCCAACTACAAATAATTTCGGGGCTAAAGCTTTGTTGTTGGTAGTGTTGTTGTAGGTGGCTAAAAATACCCCAAAACCCACTGCAAGAATAATCATGGATGTCTGGTCCATTAGCGAATTACGACCTAAGATACAGAGCGCCACTCAAGGAAATGCAGTGGTCAACTATTTATTTTTGGAGTCAAAAAATGACTACTTCCTATGAAACTTCCTTGCAATTACATCTCTGCAACATCAACCATAAAACTCAACAAAGCATCTCCCAGCACTGAAACTCTTAAAGAGAGGCCTTCATATTATGTTAATTAATTGGATAAGACCACTGTTACAACCAACGTATAATCTAAGACTTCTTTGAGAGCTTTTCCTTCACCTTAAGTGACAAACGCAGTTATTCAGCAGCAGCAGAAAACTATGCTTTTACTTATATAGCTTAGACTAGAAATGTAAACAGAAATGAATATGGAAAAGAGATTAGAAATGCTGCTTCCTGTTGAATTCAGATTTGAACCATTAACAGAGCCAAGACTGTGAGAAAATAGTTTTTAAACTTAATAATCCTGTCTTTTTTAATGGACATCTCGTTGATTCCAAAAGAGTTGAGCAGTGCCTTTATTGAATAATACATTCCGTAAGTATTAGGTGGTTATAGGAGTTTAAAGGACAAGCATTTTGACTCCTTTATTATTGGCTTGATTCCTCAACCAGTCAAGGCTTTTATTTCATAGCATGGAAAGTCTAATAAATAACACCACCAACGCTCAATTGTTCAAACAACCCACAAGTCAGGGCTTAGCCGCTTTGAAGGTAGAGCCATTGGTAACTTTGCATTACAAAATTTAGGGTCTTCCAACTTAAAAACAAGATAACTTTAATCATTCATGTTCTTTCTACTAAACTACTGAGTGCTAGTATTACGGATTACATTTTTATTCGGTTGTTCTCTCTGTATATTATTCAAGTGTTTATTTCATAGTTGGTGGAACCAAGTATTTTGTCAAGACTTTTGTTCCTATATTTGTCTATATATCTCTGTCTCAGTTGTCACGCAAGTATATATGTTGATTTATTACTTGATTCTGACTAGTGCAATTTTTTTTCACTAATTGCTAAGTAGGTAGTATCATATCACTACCATAGTAGTTAGTACCATGTGTTGGAATAAGTCCGCACATATTTTATAAGAGTAGTATTATTACAGTATATTTTTATATTTCCAACTTTAGGAAAATGTTTAGTCCTTTGGCGACCAAACTGCGTATCAACGTCACTAATACAGAAGATTCTTATTTCATGAATTGTAGAGGGAAATGGTAAATTGACTCGTAAGTCCTAAGATTTCGGGATGTGATGTTAATTTCTATTGCTATGGTTGATGCTTCGGCGTTGTTGCTGGACATGTTTTGTAATTAACTTTGGTGTTGTGTTATTGACGTTCTTCAATTCCAATCTAATGTCTTAGATTGTGTTGGCTTCGGGCCGGGGGAGGGGGGGCACACAACAAGAACAATGTGGAAAGAGCGGTATTACTAGGAGTTTCTCAAAGGTCAAGTGAAGACTAAGGACTTGTTTGGTTGCCCTTTTAATTCATGGGAATTTGAAAATCCCATAAATTACAATATTGTGCACTTGTTTGGTTGCCAAAATCATGGGAAGTGGGAATTCCTATGGTAATTAAATTCCTCCATTATGTAGGAAGTCACTTACCTAGCCCCCCCTAGGTAAGTGGTAATTCCCACATCAATTCCCACATGAACTTATTTCCCATATGTAAACCAAACAACTTTTAGGTAATTCACATGAAATTTCTATTTCATGTGATATTGAAGTTCATGTGAATTTATATTCCCCCATGGCAACCAAACGACCCCTAAGTGCTAAAGTCAAATAAAAGGGGTAGGGTTAAGTAACATTAAAGGACTATTTTGCAACATCGGCAGGGTAGAGATTCAGATTCTGAAATCAAAATGACTATACATGTCTATTTACCTTCTTGACTTGGATCAGTGTACACTTCAATAAAATCCCCACCACACATGGAAAAGCCTTCGGTTATTCCTGCACTGTTTGCTTGAAAGTCAACACAACAGTTAAAGCAACTGAAAACTGCCAGATAAAAGCAAACACTCAAAGGTTTCTTTTTTTTTGGTAAACGAATGAAGCAGATAAACTTCAAATAGCTTAAGGTTTTTCCCCATACAAACTACAGCAAAGCAATTAAACTCAAAGTCTCTTTCATTTCTATTGACAGTCATAAGCAAGTTCGCGTGCCCAACAAACTTCAGCTTGACTAGCCGTTCAGTTATCCTAATCTATTTTTGACTTGAATTGGGTGCCCCTTCTGACGACTAAGATTCAGCATGGAAAAGAGGGCTCAATCAGCCAACTTTGGACCATTAACAATTTGGTGATGTACTTGAATTGAAAAGAATTTATTGTTTTCATGCCATAACGTTTCTCCTTCATCTCTGGACACACCACAATCAAGGTAGCTCATATCTATGTACTACAGTTACAATGATAAGTTCTTTCCATTTTTTAGGGTACTCTTGATGTCTTACTTATCATCCCCTACTACTAAAAGAATAAGTCAATCTAAATATTTTCCCGCCTAAAAACATTCACTTAGAATGGGCTTCAGTTTTGGGTGCCAAACTATAAACATAATGGGCTATACATTGGTAATATTTTTTACCGGCCTACTTTTGTAGATTATATATGTGACAATAAATGTTCACGGAGGCCTACTTTTTTTTACATAAAACTCAAATTAAAAGTTACATTTTTATACCTTTATTTAATGCAGTAATGATATAATATTATTTTATACAAACAATTTTTTGTCAAAAATACTAGCATTTAAATTGTCAATTTTATTTGGGGTAAAGATTTTCTTTTCCCTCTTATGACGTCTTAATATATACACATTAACAATGTAGATATCAACATGAATTAAAAATGCATTGAAATGTGATAACAAAATTAAAATACGAGTCTTTAATAGCTAAAATCTTTAAATGATACAGTCTAAAATACCGTGCATTTGCACGGGATATGTACTAGTATATTATTTATTTATTTAAAAACCTAATAAATTATATCACTGAACTCTTCTAAGTTACTTCTAGGAACAAATTTTAATCTGTCTTTTGAGAAGTTAATCAGGTCATACTATGTGGCTGTAGTGTAGGGGTTATATTTTGCAGGAAACAAATAGGTTATAGAATCCATGTTTCACAAAACTAAAAGTTAATGGAAGTCCAATTGGACCCAGGATAACTCAGCAGCTACTATATCATCAACAACGCATGTCGATGCCTAAAGGAGGAATGAACGAATGGAAACTACCAGCTCTTGTACCAAGCGTTTAGCGTGTAAGTGTGTCTATTCTTCCGCAAGGCCGCGATATCAATTGAAAGGAAATGAAGAAATTTGAAAAAGAAAACCTGGGAATACTATTTGCAAAGGATAACGATATAAACTCATTGAGACAACAAGTTAACAATGAAACGACAAGTAAATATTAACAACTTTCGTGAAACAATCAGTAGCACCACGTTGCAAAATGGCGGCTCCTAGGCATTTCCAGTAAATGTTACCCATAAAATAAACAATACCTAGCAGGAAGAATGTCTGGAATAGACACAGGACGGAGTTGGTCATCATCAGACCGTGAATTGCAATTGCTGTGAATCCAAGGGTATATACTCCACTCATCGACTGAATTTGTGCTGAAATCAAAGAAAACACATTGATTACATGGAGTAAATTGTAATCAGTTCCACAGACAACAATTGAAATACTAATGTCAATTTCAATATAGATACTTACTGGTTAAGAATAAAGCTGGAGCAAATCATCATGTAGTATGAAAACTCGTTACCTTGGCATACGAAACCTGTTCAAATTTCATCTAAGCATCTCAGTTACAGTGATTAAAAGCAGAGCTTAGCTTTACAAATCCAGTGAACTGACCAAGACGTGAAATCTCCAAAGCCAACCTCCCAAGCCCAGCACCAGGAACCAAGCAGCATGGAGGACTGTAAGCCACAGGGTGAGTTAATACACGTATAAAATCAGTAAAAATTAATCGTGAAAATCAAGATCGTAGTGTAAGGACTATTTGAAAGAGAAACCCAGGCAGCCCCATGCCAAAAAAAAAAAAAAGCACGCAAATCCTCTACACTGTAGCCTTACACAGCAGCTTCTATTGGAAAGTTAAGCATTTACTAATTTATAAATAAACTTCTCAGCCAAGTAATCGACCATCAAAATTTCAAAGCCAGCAATAAAAGCTTTCCATTTTAGTCACAGCCTTCATTGATATATTGATACCAACCAGGAACCACAATTAGTGACTGTGGCATCAATTGAACAAAATGAGAATTTCCCTCAATATACCATCAGAAAACCTTCACCCTGGCCTAGCTATCATCCTATATCTGGCAATGGCCTACTCTCAACCAAAATTAACAGACAACAAAAAGAGACAGAAGAAGATCAAAGAATAGTTGCGCGGTAGGTCTTTCAGTGATAACTTTATTACTGATTTCAAAATTTGAAATGAGAGGGGAAAGGGAAAAGGCAATGAGGAAGAAAAAAGAGTGGAGTACAGATTACATGATGAGGCATTATATCAAGATGAAAGACGAAAAGAAGAATTAAATGAAAGTGAAGTTAAGGACCTATTTTATATCTACCCATGTGTGGCAAATTAAAGATTGAAACTGGACACTTCAGTCCTAGAAATAGAGGAGACCCACTCTCGCAAAGTGGCGTCACGCACATGCAAAAGAACAGTATATGTGTAGTTGTGTACCTTTCTTTACTACGGGTAGGAAATAATCGTTTGAGCTCCTCTAGAATAGGCTGGTAACATTGATCACGCTCGACCTGCCCCTGTTGCATTAAGAGTCAAGATAAAGAAGTGAAGCACTTGCAGAGAGAGAGAGACAATATACATAAATATGGGATAGAAAACAAACCTCAGATGCCCAATCTCGGACTATGTTCCTTATTATGCATCGTACCTATACTTAAACCAAAAATCAGAATTTGTAAGGAGCATCTAATGAAAACTAAAAGAGATCATCAGATAAACACATATTCAATGTGGAAGGGTGGTGGGGGACTGGGGGGGAAGCAGAGTAAGCATACAAAATCAGCATTTAGATAAAACTATTTGTGCCTATATATTGATGCAAAATATGGTAACCATATGTAGATTCTCTAATTGGGGCTTCTGCATGAAGTGTACGAGTAGAGGGATAAATAATCTGTAGACTCATTTAGCTAGAGGCTACAAAAGTTAGGCGAAAGAAAAGAGCACGATAAGTCATAGGAGAAGTATATAGCAAACTATTCGCTAAATATCAATGCTGAATGCCTCAAGTATGCATCAAATATGTTGGGGAAAAAACCATGCACTATGAATCGTCGCAAACCATGGGGAGGAGCCAAAAAAGACAAAAATTCAGTGATTCTAATGAATTTCAAGGCAATGTTTTTTCCATCTTTGAATTTAACAATACCCAAGCAGCCTCCTCTTAGCAATCTTTTTACCAGTAAAAGTTTTGATGCTTTGTATGCAAAATCACAAATGACAGTATTATTTTATAGGGAATAAGCTTGAGATACAGCATACTACTAAGACTACAAGAACTCGGGATAGAGAGAATCGTTGTATAGGATGGTGCATTATTCACCATTCCCCCACTTCCACATCTGAAATCAAATAAAAAGAGAGAACTACAGACATGAGGAAAAGGAGGACCAGAATTCCACCAACTTTCTACATCTTGATAAGAGCTTATCATTATATCTGCCCCATCTACATGCACCCCGTCAACACCTGATGCCCAAAACAAAGTGTTTGGGCTAGAGGGACCCTATTTTTTTCTGTAAATTTGCTTGAGATGCTAGCACATGCTCCAAAATAGACAGTAAAAATAACAAAATCATTTTCACATGCCACTCTCTTAAATTGCTGACTCCAAATGTCAATAACAATCTTTTAGCATACTCGTCCAGTGTATTTGCCATCTTTGAAGTATGTAAATCATGAAGTAATAAGTCACAAACTTGAAAGTTGGCAGCCAACTAGGAATGGGCAGAGTAACTAACAATAACCAGCAAGTCTTGCTGTTTGAAAAAGCTCTTTTGGCCATCATTTATCAATGCATAATTCAGTTTTCACTACAAAGCAAAGCTCCTTAACCTTTCACAGGAGTTATTCTGTTATACTCTGTCCCCTGAATTAAACAGCTGGTACTCTCAGTATCACCTACTGGTTCACCTCAACATATGTCAGTATTGTAAATCTAGAAGCACGTCAGCCTACCATACTACAGTCAATTCACCAATTAAAAATATGATGATCGGCCTCAAAATGGAAAGTGTATATATATATAACAGATAAAAAAGAATTACAGGGCTCCCCTTAGCTAGCTTGTTATTGTTTTTCCATAAACTATCAAAGTATCTGCTACAAAGATACCAGGTACTTCTTTTAACAGCACGTGTTAAGTAGGAGATGGTCAAACATTTTCCAAGGACTCGCTATTATATGGCTCTAGAGTCTTAATTGTGATGGTATACTGAAATTCGCTCACTAAATTGATGCTTCTTATTTGTGACCAGGCAATCGGTCTTTGCAAATCCCGACGCAAATTTCATCTTGACGAACCGGAGAAACAGTATCCATGTGTTACCAGCAAAGGCTAAGGTTGTGTCTTGTGTTCATCTATCCCTTGCTTAGTCCTTGCCCAATACTCATAGAGTCATAGGAGCCTTTGAGGATTTGAGTAATGTGGTTGTAGCCATTGGTGTTCCAATTAAAGGTCAATTTGAAACATCTGTTATTGCTGGAGAAAGGCATTGGCTTATAACTTATAAGTATGATATTTTGTTTTTTTGATAAGTAGGACACAATAATGATAAAAGGACACAAAGGAGGTGACGCACTTGTACAAAAGATATCATAGAGGTGCCACCCATCTACAACAAGACACGATGGGGGTGACGCGCACACACACACACACACACACACACACACACACACACACACACACACACACACACACACACAAACTGTAAAAACGACGCACACAGTAGCGGACTTACCTTATAGCAAAGGGGGTCCTAGGACACCCCAAAGAGCAAAAAATATAAAAGTAGCCTATAAGTAAGGGGAACGGAGGACCCCATAAAAGTAGAAAATGGACCCCATAATTTGTCCTCCTAGCTCATCCCACAAAGAGAGAGTATGAGAAAGTATTAATTTTAGAAATAATATTGCATAGGTTGTAGACTACTAGACTATACGTGCTAAATGCTCTGATTTGCATTGACACCACAATTTCAGAATATTTATGTGTAAATACTTGTACTCTTCGAGTATTAACCCTTACTTGCCTTGAGTTATGTAGTATATTAACATAAATAGAGGTATGGTTAACAAAATTCTAACATTGGTAAAATATCAAAGAATAACCAGTCCTCCTTTGAACGGATATATCCGTCCGTCCGAAGAATAAAACGGGTCAAATAACACCTCACTTCCATATTAAACCTTTTTTTAATCTCGGTGCATTTTATTTTGTTTTATGTGTGATACTTGACCGTCTAAAGATTAAGACGTATATGCCGTCTTAAATGAGAATTTGTGAGCAACAAAATACTTTAGTTAAATGAATTTAATACAATTGTTTATTATATATGAGATATAATTTTATCTAGACGTAACATCATTTGAAGGAGGAAATAATTGTGTAATTTACCTAATATTAATTAAAAAAAACCCCGAAATTAACATCTCCATCTATTTTTGTTTAAAAACCCTGAAGGGGCCTTTAACCATGGCGTGAAATTAAGCAGAACAAATTTCGCAATATTTCGTGCCAATGGAGACCACGATCTCCTACCAATCATTTATAGGCTAGCTCTAGCTGACCCATGGGCAACCTTATTAAAATTACGACCTACAAAGGACCACGACACCCTATCAAAACTATTATTGAGTACATAGTAGCCTAATAAAGTATATTATCTAACACGAGAAAATTATCCCAAGCCTCTCTTTTTTTCCACTTTCCAATGCCTCAATAACTGGTTGACAATCGCTTTCCATGATCAAATTACGAGAGCCCATTTGATTCTTTTTGTGAGGACTTTTTAAAAAACGAGATTTGAAAAAAATATTGTTTCCCGTATTAATTAGTACCCTTGAACCGACCCAACCCGGACTATATACATTTAACTTAAAAAATTTTGGACCCCGTAAAAAAAAATTCCTGGATCCGCCACTGGACGCCCATATGGCCATATACATAAAGATGATATTATCTAAATAAATTACATTTGACCTCACCGAACATACCTTGTCAACATCAATTAGTGGTACATTCAAGTGAGATGATAGACCTCGCATAGTACAGGAAACCTGCAAATAAACAGGATGTACTTAAGTTGTCACAAGCAAGTAATGATATAAGATGGAAACTAGGAACAATAATTGCTATAAAGATAGCCCCAATAGCATCAGTAAAATTGTGAAATTACAGATTATGCAAAATAAATAGAATCTTAAATATGGGAAGTGTTGAAAATAGAAGGAAGGCCGGGGAAACTGTGGGATATTGATGTAAAGGTGCAGCATTATAATTGTGATGGTTCTGGCCACCTTGGGCTAGCATTGCGGTGGGTGTGATGGTGGTGAAATGGATGATGCAGTGATTTAATGAAGATGGACTGAAATTATCATGGTTTGTTTAAAAAATGATGAGTTGTACTTGAAGCTCTAAAAGTGGCAACAGCTAGCCTAAGGTCATGAGAGCTAAGGAATGAGGATGAAAGTTATTCAACAACACGTAGAAAGGGTATTGAGGTCGTCCTCTTTCCCTGTCATGATTACCTCCAAACAAAATGTCTACTTGAAGTCTTAACAGAAAACCAAATATTAGGAGACAGGTAGAAAATAAGCACATCACAATTAAAATACGCAATAATTATCATATACATCAGGCACAGATTATTGGATTGAACACGATATAGGAAACTGCTTATCAAGTAATAAGGGAACTAACATTTCCATTAGATTCTGGAAATTCGTGTCCTTCCGCGCAACAAATGGCATCTATGGGACTCAACTCAGCTCCATCTATCTCTCGTTCCACCCCCTATTTGTTACAAACAGGCAGTCAAACTTCTAGTAATGAACAAGGGGTAATAAATTATAAACGTTACAAGAGAATTAGTAAAAAACCGACCTCGGGGTTAGCCGTTCCACTTGAACCGTCAATTCCAGCACAACAAACTAGCTCGTTAGTTGGTAAACTCACCACTGCTTCCTCTATAGCTCTATGATGATTGTGTGAGGAATTCCAGTCATGATGTTGATGGTGTGCATCTGAGCAACATTCAAGATGTTCATCTTCATAAAATTCGACATCCATACTCATATCTAATGGGGGCTCAAAGGCCTAGCAGGAGAATGTTACAAAAGATCCAATGTCAGACTACGATCAGCAACCAGAAGATAAGAGAGAGCATGGAGCCAACATGAAATAAGACTGCTGCATATAGAGAGACTCTTTCATCACCTCAAGCATGTTTAGGATAAAAATTGTGTTCTCTGATATACACCTGCAGCAATAAAGTAAAAATATGATACTTCTAACTCTTGTAATTGTTAAAGTAGCAAAAGTCTAAAAATTTATCAACACAGACATCAAGAACATTATGTGTCAGCACCGGCCACAGGATCTGACAAGACAAGCTACTGGTATGGCTGTTTACAACCGATAGTCGATGAGAGACATGCTTCTCTGCTGCATGTGTGCTACCCTTGTGGATTCCTTCTACCATCATGAAGTTTTCAATCTATATGTAACAGCATATTTAGTGCCCACACCATAAGTAACAGAGAACCTAACAAACTAAGATACGTAAAAGTAAACAACTTATGGAATTGAGCGATACAAGCTCCACTCGGCGATAACGTTGTATCCTTTCTGTAAAACGACAACAACCTGCAATCTAGACATATCAACATCAACCCATAACTGAAGCTGGTCTGATATTATAGGCTCAAGAACCCGGAAATCTTGACTCATAGCACAAAATGCTATAAGCCCAACAGCCCAAGTGATCCTCAAATTTAGACTTAGGATCAAGGTTGTTCCTTACTCGACCGAAAAGACCAAAAAAAATAGATATATGAAAACTGTTAAAACCACAAAAATAACGTAAATTGATAAATAAAAAATTAGTAATTAGATTGGGGGTGGCTAACAGGGATTGTCAATTGAAACTGACAGGTGAAAACAATGGAAAAACAATTCCTGGAAGAAAAAAAGGAACGGACGAACAACGGAAAAGTAAGATGAAAAAAAAACAATAAATAAAATAAAACATGAATGGACAAAAAGAAAAGAAACTATAATGTGGCAAAACCCCCGTTGGATTGGGGGATTTGGGGATAACCGTTAGGGGGATGATGGAACTAAAAAAACACAGGTTGGTAGGAGGTAGTGGATAGATAGGGGGGGGGGGGGGGGAATGAACATAAGCTAAAAACAACCTTGCTAAGGAGTAGAAGCTACTCATCAGTCATCACTCCCTTAGGAAAATGTCTTATGCTCATGATATGGAGTAATGAGTCCCCACCCTCCCCTTCATCGTCCCTTCACCAATCCTTATATTCCCTTCAGAGTCATCATTTCCCTCCTTTTCTCCTTTGTTTTAAGATCTATTCCCTCATAAAAATTGCCCTCAATCCAAACGACCCCTTATTAAATAGAACAAGTGAGATTTTAATGAGATTAATATCAAAATATTAAAATTTAAAGTTATTAAATGTCAAATAACAACCAAAGTATAAAAAAAAGCAAAATTTGATAAAACAAAAGGCATCTGGATTACTTTTGACCCGCTTTCGGACTTTGATTTAACCAAAACCCGTATAGACCATACATGGACCCAAAAATGATGTGTTATGACATGACAGGCATATACATGACCCACCCATTACCTAACTCGTTTGACAAGTCTAATTTCACCCATTGGTCTTTCTATATACAGCATTACAAGCGAGAGAAGAAATGTTTTAAGCACATTTTGGTGGTTGGCTAAAGTGCTACACATGTGAATCCTTAGAAACTTGAATAGCTTATTTCTCTAGATTTATACTTAAATTATTTTCCTTAAATTTAAACAAGTAGTATTGAAAGATGATAATTACCTTCGCAAACATTGGTATTTTGAAGGCAAATGAGAAAGTAGAGACTGCATAAGAAAAAAAGCTTGATTAGGATATGATCAAACTACGTTTAAAATTCTGGAGACTGTTTACACCAGCCATTGTAGAATCTCACGCATACCTATAAAAAAGTAGAGAAGAAAGCGCAAAAAAAAACATCATCAAATTCCACCCCTAACTAAAAACAAAGCTACTCAAATATTGATTTTTTTTTTGTTTTTGTTTTGTTATAAGCTAACAACTAGATTAGACATTACACAGCAAAAAGTCTTTGGAAAACAGTTTCAGGAAATTGGAGAAGTCGGTATAAGTCCAAAACAATATGCCCACCCTACTATAACGGGGAAAAGGAGGGGGAGGGGGACAGTAGAGCATCAGTACAACATTTTTTGTTTGGATAAGATACTAGTTCTACTAAACATTGAAGCAACACACTAGTATATATGGAACAAAATGGAGCAGAACTACAAGCCTCGCAGACTTTCATATAACACCTATGTAACTACAGAATAACCAGTCCAACAACAGACCTTACATTAAGTACGTTCCCAAAACCTATGACGGCCTTGAGCCTATGAACAATTAATATACTCCACAAGTCCATCCGATTCATCAAAACTGAGCATTTGTCCGTGTTTGGCCTCTAAATTAAAGCTTTCCATTCAGTGTAGGGGTTTAATTTTTAGATGTTACATAGAGTGGAGTTATTGAGGTGACGTGAGCATATTGGAGAGTGACGAAACATCAATATAGTTCTCCTGAATAAGCTAAGGTAGCATAAAGGATAAATGTTGTTTAAGAATATTAGAGTATAAAAGGGAATACCTTATGAGCAGGGCGAAGCTTTGTAAAAGATGTTTCATACCTCTTGACATCATCCTCCGCAGCATCCGGATAGCTATTAAGACATTTGAACAAATGATGCGGTTAAACTGAGGATATACGGATTTGAAGTAAAATCAAAGGGAAGGGAGGGGAATGAACTCGGTTGTTTGGTTAGCAAGTGCGGTAGGGAAGTGGAGAGATTCATTTTTCTAAAATCCGTCCAACATAAGAAAGATTCGGAGGGAAGAAGGACACAAATTCATCAGGGATTCCCTTCCTTTCCCTCCCTTGTGTTTTCGTATCCAAACATATACTCCCTCCGTCTCAATCATTTGTTTGCCTTGCCTTTGATTAAAATATCCCTCGAGAAGAATAAAAAGGGGAATTTCAATGATCAAGTAATATAAGCATGAAATTAAATTGGTGTCAAATTGGAGTATGAATCAATAAAAGCAGTTTATTTGAAGGTCCCATATACTTATAGCAGCAATAGTGTGCATCCAATAATACGGTGCAAAAGTAATGCCAAAATGACAAGAAATGAATGGCAAACAATAATCGTAATTCGTGATAATTATAAAAGTGAAGCATTAATTATAAAAAAAAAAAGGAGAAGGAGAAGGGGAACGAGTACTTGAGGTACGCGGAGATAATACGACGAAGGGATTTGACTTCAAGGGCTTCTTCTATCTTCTTTCGTCTCATTTCTTCTTCACTTAACTCCATTTTCGACGTTTCTAACATTTTAACGGCACACTGCAAGTACAGAACTAGAGAGACGAACAGACAGAATAAGGATGCCTCGCTTCGCCCAAGTATGAGTATTCTTGAGGGATAGTCACTGGGGCTCGGCAGGTATGGGTAGAGCTTTGTCTAGTGATGGGGTGGGTGCGGATACGAAAATTATACCCGTCAATGAATAATGGGCGAGGATGGTTTTTGCGTCTTATCCACCTTCATACACGTCTACCCGCCAATCATAGCTATTTTATAAAAAAAAAATTGCTAACTTTTTGTTAAAAAACTAGAATGATAAAAGATAAAAAAAATTTGAAATTAATAGTGATTAAATCAATTTTTACGAAAAATTTATCGAATAAAATTATGGTGTAACGGGTTAATGGGTAAGTGGGCTGGGTACGGTTTTATATTTCTACCCGTTGGGGTGGGTATGATTTTGTAAACTTGTACCCGCCATGGTTAGTGAGGCGGGGATGGGTACAAGAGTTTCTTTGTGGGTATGGGTACGGGGGGCCTATATTCACCACCGTCCCGCCCCCAATGGCATCCCTAATATTGTTATTGTTATTGTTAGAATATGCCTTGAATCTGTTCGGATTCCGCATCTGATTTAGTTTCCTTGTCTGTTTAAGAAATTGTTATAGGGTTTCTTATATCTGTTAGGTTTTCCTAAATCTGTTTAGGAAACATCTGTTATGAGAGTACTATATAAACTCTCATAAGCCGTCTATTTTATTCATTTAGAAATCTGTCAATCTGTCTGAGTCATATGATATCTGAATACTCTGACGAGTATACTCTGACATTTGTAATTCCTCAAGATCAATAATATTCCTCCCTTCTGCCGGTGGACGTAGCTAACAAATTGTTAGTGAACCACGTAAATATGTTGTCTTTTTTCACGTATTTAATTATCTTTCTTACATCCGTTATAACAAACTGGTATCAGAGCCAGATTTATCTGGGCTCCTGAATCTGGTAAGAAAAATGTCTGGAATCAGCGTGAAGATTGATAAATTCACAGGGGGAATAGTTTTAGTCTGTGGCAAATCAAGATGCGGGCTTTGTTGAAACAACAAGGGTTGTGGGCGCCGCTTGTGAAAAATGCGGCAAAACCCATCACCGCTGAGATGGCTATTCTGGAGGAGAAGGCACACTTGTGTCTTACTGATGATGTTATCATTGAAGTCGCGGAATAAGAATTTGCGTAGGGTCTATGGTTAAAACTTGAGAGTCCTTATATGCTTCTGAAGCAGAGTCTGTTTAGTATGAAAATGTAGGAAGGTACTTCTTTCCGAGAACACTTAGATAGGTTAAACACAATTTTATTAGAATTGCGTAATATTGATGTTAAAGTTGAGGATGAGGATGCCGCATTAATTTTGTTAGTTTCTTTACCACTGTCTTATGAGAATTTTGTGCAATATTTTATTGTGGGTAAAGATATTGTTTCTCTAGAGGAAGTTAGATCATCTCTTCACACTAGAGAGTTGCGTCATAAGGCAGCTGGTACAGTTGTAGATAGTCATGCTACAGGTTTAGTAGCCAGCGGGGGTTATGGACGAGGAAATTCGGGGAAGAAGAAATCCAACAAACCAATTTATACGGGTCCTAAACTTAGTGATATTTGCAATTACTGTAAAGAGAAGGGGCATTGGAAATTCGACTGTCCCAAGAAAGATAAACAGGACAAAGCACCAGATATTGCTGCAATAGAAGATACCAATTCTGAAGATGATTATGCTCTAATTGCTGATAAATACATGCATCCTAGTGATGTGTGGATTCTGGATTCGGGAGCAGCATATCATATATGTCCGTGCAGGGAGTGGTTTACAACCTACAAGCAAGTAGAGAGTGGCGATATTTTTATGGCTAACGGGACTGTTTGTAAGGCGGTTGGAATTGGCTCAATTAAAATACGGACACAAGATGGTAAATTCTGCACATTGAACGAGGTTAGACATGTTCCACTAATGATAAAGAATCTGATATCTTTAAGTACGTTGGACAGTAAGGGTTTCAGTTTTCAAGGTGAAGGTGGAGTTATGAAAGTCTGCAAGGGTTCAAATGTGGTTCTGAAAGGTGTTAAGCGTGGTAACTTGTATTGCCTTCAAGGTTTTCCGCTGTCAGGTTCTGTTGCTGTTCCGAATAGCAAGTTTCAACATTGTTTGGACTTGCTAAATGTTAGAAATATCTGATTGCCCCGTGGTGGGCAATATCTAAGGCAGAAGGGAGAGAATCGACTGGTACATCTGACACTATTTTAGTGCGTTTGGTACATCTGACACCGTTATGGTGCATCTGGTACATCTGTCTGATTGTGAGAGGATTCAAGTCAAGGTGGAGATTTGTTAGAATATGCCTTGAATATGTTCGGATTTTGCATCTGATTTAGTTTCCTTATTTGTTTAGGAAACTATTATTTAGTTTCCTTGTCTGTTTAGGGAATTGTTGTTGGGTTTTCTATATCTGTTAGGTTTTCCTAAATATGTTTAGGAAATATCTGTTATGAGAGTACTATATAAACTCTCATAAGCCGTCTGTTTTATTCATTTAGAAATATGTCAATCTGTCTGAGTCATCTGAAATCTGAATACTCTGACGAGTATACTCTGAAATTTGTAATTCCTCAAGATCAATAATATTCTTCCCTTCTGCCGGTGGACGTAGCTAACAAATTGTTAGTGAACCACTAAAATATGTTGTCTTTTTTCACGTATTTAATTATCTTTCTTACATCCGTTAAAACAATTATTGTTATTGCACTGTTATCTTTGGTTTGCATTGACTACTGACTTATTGAGTATAGCTTTTTAGGGGATGATAGGCTCGGAAGTAAGGGTCTGGTTTAAACATTAGAAGTAGATTGCATTCAATTTATTATGGGGTGTTTGTTTCACTCAATAAAGGTATAAGGTATGGGTTTAGGATGAGTCAAACTTATACTTAGTGTTTGTTTGACAAAATTGTGTGTTTTATACTCCTACCTCGAACCCAAAAGGTATGGGTTTCTCATACTCAAATAGGGAAGGGGGGTGGGTATGAGACTGATTCCTATGGGTGTCAAATTAAACATGATTAATATCCAACCCCATACCAATTAAAATGAAACAAACACATGATATGATTGATGATTCCAAACACATACTAATACGCGAAACAAGCACCCCATTGGGGACGTACAGAGCTAGAACCTCATACATATTTATAATAGTGTCTTGCTCTTGGGTGGAATGGAGTTAGAAACTTGGGGAGATAGAGGTGGGTATGAGATTACAAGGGGTTGGAATGAAGTTAGAATTCATCCATTCCAAAATGTTTTAACCAAACATTTGAATGGATAAAATCCATTTCAATAGCTCCAACCAAACTGTAGAGTCTATTGATCAAATACGAAAGAGGGGGGGTGAATTGAGTATTAAAAACTATCCCCACTTTTTCGACTTTTATGATACGTAATTAATTATTTGATTCTATAGATTAAAATCAACTAATTAATTAATCAAAGTAATATCCAAGTAACAAAATAACGAAAAGGAGAGAGAGACACGTGTGATTTTTGAAGTTGTTTAGTTTCACAAGTCGAAACCTACGTCCACTATTCTCGATTAATAATCTTTAGTACCTTTCTACGGATTACAAAAATTATCAACCCACTCGTATAATCAACTATGATTATAACTCAAGGTGAGTATCGCTAAATACTCTATAATATCTTACGTTAATAAGAAAGTACAATATAACTCACGAGGATTCTCGTTAAAGAATAAGTAAGATTATGTGATGTACTATTATCAATAACGTATTTCACACGAGCGATTGATAATAATAAATATTTTACTCAAAGTTTGTTTAAAATCAATTTGTAAAATTCTCTCAATGTGTGTAAAAGTCGTTGTTGAATGATTGAGATGGAAAGATTATTTATAATAAAAGCATATGAGATATAAAATCTAAAACCGTAGCTTTCTCTTTAAGAAATATATTTATCTTTAATATCTCAAAATATTGTTTTAAAGATATTATTATAATCCTAGGTTTAGGTAAACAAGGAAACGTGCCATAGAGGCCGATTTCCTCATCATCACGCAACCCTAGGTGTTTTCCTATGAGCACGCAACCTTAGGAGGCACAAACCCTAGGTTTCAAGAAACCCTAGGTGGCACAACCACTAGGTGAGCTTATTAAGTTAACAACAAATTGAGATAGAATGTATTAGAAACACTAGGTAGCATGACAACTCATAAGTTCTATTACTAACCAATAGAATCTCATAAATACATCATCTATTAAAACTTTTGATAAATATAAAAATACTCTTTTTCTTTTTAAAAATATTTAAAAGATTTATTTCCAAAATCATGAATCAACTTTATCATACAAAGTTATAAGTTAAAGCTATAACTTTGAACTTAGTATGTAAAGTTATAAGTGAGTCATAACTTTACTTACATAAAAATCAATCTAAAGAATAAGTTACCGAATGACGACCCATACTATCTAATCATTACAAAGATCTTCAGTATATGGATCATCTCTTCATCTTGATCACAAAGACCCTCCATCTTGAGTCTTGTGTTATTTGAAGTAGATCTTGCTTGAATTGTTTCTTCAATGTTATAACCAGAATAACTATAACTTTGCATATGAACTTCCAAAGTTATACCTCAAGCTCCTATAACTTTGTCTCACAGAATTCTTCAAAGTTATGTCTTAAGCTCCAATAACTTTTGTTATAGCCAAAATTTACAATTTTCCTACTTGAATATGTGGCATCTTAAGAGTGGTCCATCATGGAGAAAGTGGATTGGTGACATGGAAAGCATAGTCAACAAGTCAAAAGTAGTTGCACATGTCAAATCATAAGAAGGGCACATGTTAAAGGAAAAGGTCAACAGACTAACTCCCCAAAAAGAGGAGCAGTTGAGAAAGAGCAGGAGAGCATCCAGGAGAACGCTGAGGAGGAACGAGTCAAAGGAAGCAACTATAAATAACAAGTTAAGACAAATCAGCTGGAACGAGTCAGCAGCTGGAACAAGTCAACAACAGCTTCCAAGAATTTAGGAGCAGTTGAGGAAGAAAAGGAGACTTAACAGGCGCAACAGAGTTACGCAAATCCAGCCTCCTGCCAGGAGGAATGTTCCTCCTGCCAGGAGGAACATGAACCAGTCAATAACTGATCCCTTGAAAGCAGGGAGGTTGACTCGGCAGGCCGAACGAAGTAACACGAACTCAGCCTCCTGTCAGGATGCTGCCATGATCCTGTCAAGAAGAACAAGAATCAGTCAAATAACAAAGCCCGCAAAATCAGGAGTCGTTGAGAATTTTCAGGGAGGATAAGCTGAAGAGTAACGGCAGAAATAATTAGGGTTTTGAAGGCATTAGGGTTTTGCAAGGCCTATAAATACGAGAGACACAAAGCAAGAGGGGATCATCCAATACTACACTATCTCCTAGAAAATGAATCTCATAATCACTAAAACTCCATAACATATTGTATTTTCTGTTCGGTTCTTGCTCATATCTTCATTAACAAATCATAGTACAATATTTGGCGGGATTCCGACTCCCCCCCGCGGTTTTTCCCGACTTGGGTTTCCGCGTCACCATTTTTGTGTGTCCTTTTTTCATTACTCTACTTTCATTGTCATTTTCGTCGTTACTTTTACTTATTTTTCATCCGTATTCCATCACAAATCACATATAAATTAACCCCCTTTCAAGGTTAAAAAGAGTAGATCATTTTGACCCGTCAACGAACGATTTAATAGGTTTAGGTAATTTTTTACCAAAACAACTTTGATATCCTTTCTTGTAATTGTTGTTAGATATGATAAAACTAAAGCACACAATTACATGCATATGATATATCAATTTAAGCACATTATCATGTATATACATGTCATTATCAAAACTATAAAATAGGTCCAACACAAACACCTCCTAACATATCTATGACCTAAATTTTACGTGTTTCACTCCACCTATTTTGGCATTATTCTTCTATTTTCTTTTCAGATTGGAATACATGTCTTTAGTTTCTAAAATGATGCAGTGCCCAAAGTATTATAATTGTGGATTTATCAGGTTTAATTTTTGTCATAAGATGTTTGTTTAAGATACCATCGAACCCGTCAAGTAATCGATTTTGACAAGAAGTACTATTATAAGGATCTGGTCGGTACAAATCAACTTACTAAGCCAAAAATATAAGTAAGTGTGTAATGCGGGCACCATTTGCACACTTCTTACCTCCTATTCTACCTTATTATACACGTATTTTATGTTAGTCATAGTCGTTTCGGCGTCATTGCCTCCATTGCTAGCTTGTGTTATTTGACTCGTTTTGTAGAAAAATGAGGCAATTAAGGGAAAATTGACGGTTGACAAGCGGAAACAGGATGAAGGCAACCAGAGGCCCATGACCGTAGGCCTCATTTATCAAATAATCAAGGAAAATAATCGATTTTTAATGTCGAGAAAAGAAACGACTGTTACAAGAAGGAGCCTTAGCAAGACCTTTCCCAGTAAATAAAGGCGCTACCATCTCGGTTGCCCGAGGTAGTACATATCAAAAAGACAATAAAGAAACATATGTTGTCAATTATATTTGGTCTTTATTACAATAATCGAACACAACGTAATAAAATAGACTCGTCCAATAACTCTAGGACTCAGCGAAAGTAATCGTTGCCATCAACTCGTCGCATCCTCAGCTATCCCAACTATCCACGCACATAAATTGCTAAACAACCTGCTCACCACCCCGCAATGGATCATCATAGTTACAACAACAAAGAAGGGGTCAGTACATTCATGCACCAACCAACGCCACAACACAATCAACCATCACAACAAAGTAACCAAGTGTCCGGTAAACAATAACATCTCCACACTCCAGTAACCGAGTTCCCGCCGAAGCGGTCACCCCTTTCAGCGTCAGATTGTAGATGTAATACTCTGTATACTGACTGTCTGGAACTCGGTTGAGTAAGGGGCACTCGACCAAGTGGTGTTTGTACTCGGCCGAGTAGAGGTCATTCGGCCGAGTGGTCGATTGTGTCAGTTAAGCAGCCTTCTGCCTAGGTGGCACTCGTCCAAGTGTTTTGAACACTCGACCAAGTGCAGTGTACTCAATCGAGAGTTTGTGCACGCGACCGAGTGCATCGGTCTGACGGGTTTTTCGAGCGGTTTTAATTATGATAATTAAGAGGTATCAAAGGATTTCGTTTGTTAATCATTCATCATCAAAACCCTAAACTCTCTTAAAAATATTTTTAAATCCCTCTTAATCATCTTAATTCATCCCTAAGCTTGGATTGTCGTCGCTAGTTCGCCGGAATCGTTCTTTACCTTAATCTCATTGTAATTACCTTTACTTTGAATCTAGTTGATTATTGTTGGATAGATCTTATTAACCCTGATATTTTTTAGGGATGATATTAGATTGTTTATTGAAATAGGTTATTAATTGTTCTTAGGAGGAGACTTCGTAGAGGAAGATTTCTGATTGTGATATTATTCGTTGCGAAATTGCTTTGATGTAGGGTTTCCTTAGTCAGTACTTTCGTATGTTGATTGATGTATGCTATTGTTGATGATGCTGATATTGTTGTTGGTTACTGTGATGATGTTTAATGATGATGATATTACTTGTGATTGTGATTGGTTACTGGTTCTATATTGGTGGTCCAACTCATCGGAGCACGCCCCAAGTTCGCCTCTCGTGGCTCTCCCGCCACGAGGGGTGAACTGAAATCTCTACAAAAATAGAGCTTTTCAGAGGCCAAAAGGAGCTTACCTTGGACACTCCCTCACACACTCACAACTGAACTAAAATACTCAAGGAACCTGCACTAGGCAATGCAGAACAGATAGTACCCTCAGACTTAGCACACAAGCACAGACTGTAGGGGTGTGTTTAAGGTTCAAGCACACAAGCAGTAAACCTTAGACACCATGTATTTAACCCACACACAAGTAAGTTAAAGACACAACAAGACTCAAGCCACTGCTAAGAGTTTTGTAATTTGAACAAAGTTTAGTTTTTAATCATTAATCAAGTCTAAGTTCTTTAGGGTTACAAGAAGGCCTTATATAGGCAATTACAATAGATCTCCACCCTTTAAAATAAACATAATCTAAGGGCTTTAAGAGCCTTACAAATACTGTTAAATGAAATGCAAAAGTCAGCTAATAAGGACGAGTTTATGACAGACTGCAATTGACAGAAAAGCAATGCTGAAAAGTGTTCTTGTCCCTTGCCTGAAATGGTAATGTTACTCAAATTCTTGGGGAGCCTTTGTCTGGCTTGTTGCTGCCGGTCTTGGGGTTGAGAGGGACTGTTAGATACCCTTCCAACGTTCTTATTTATGCTAGATTGATCACACAAAAGTAAGGAGTCTTGGACAGATTAAATTGGACTTGTTCCTGCTGACTTCCTCAAATGATCTTCAATATGGTAGGCTGTTTTAGATGAGCTTCCAGAACTTATTTGGAAAACTTGTCCTGGACTTTTGTGTTGCTAAGGACCTTAACTTGAGGGGAAAAGAAGTTGGAGCCCTTGGTTGGACTCGTGCTGCATGAGAATTGGCTGGTTGCTGGACTTGTTCTGGCTGGTTTTCTGAAGGATGGACCCTGCTCTGGTTATCCTGGTTATGGTTGTTCTTCCTTGTATAGGAGGTGGTAAGCTCAGTGTTCCTGCTGTGGTGTTCTGGCTGGCTGGTGGATCAACTTCCGTTGCAAAATCTCCTTCTTGAAAAAGATTTGCCCTCAAATCCTCACTAGTGTCATCATCAGATTCTCCATAATATGGACTTACACTACAAAACGAACTCGGGAAACTGACGGACAAAATTCGTCAGTAACACAGGAAATCCGTCAGTAATTTCCATTACTGACGGAATTTTCGTCAGGAAAGCGCGTTACTTCAATTGGTAACGAAAAAACGACTTCTGACGGAATTTCCGTCAGTAAATGTGCTCCTGACGGCTTCCTGACAGAAGTTTCGTCAGTCAATTCGATTGGAAAGTCAAGATTGACTTGACAGTACTGACGGAAATTCTGTCAGTAAAGTCAAGATTTACTTAACTTACTGACGCAAATTCCGTCAGTGAAGTCAAGATTGACTTGACTTACTGACGGAAAATCCGTCAGGAAAGTCAAGTCAATCTTGACTTTACTGACGGTATTTCCGTCAGAAAGGCAAGACAATCTTGACTTTACTGACGGAATTTCCGTCAGTACTTAAGGTATTAGTGGCTGGATACAGCAGCCTGCTGTCCAGCCACAATGCGTTTTTTGCATTGTTTTAAACGGTGAAAATTTCTACAAAACCTGCAATACAGAAAATACATACGTTCACCGCAAAGCGGTAATTCATACTCACATCGACCGCATGGTCGGGAATCAACAAAAGGCAATAAAAATAAAGGGGAAGACCGATGGAAATTGGAAAAAGAATTCATTACATAAAATGTTAAACAAATTCATACAACTTTGTTTTTACAAGCTTACAAATTCAATGGTTCCTAACTTAGGTAGATTAAACATTACTAACCTAAGGGGGTAATGGGAGCTCCTCCAAAACCGTGCCCGTCGTCCGCGTTGTCATCTCTTGGACGTGGAGGAGGGAAGTTGCTGCATAACTCCGGGGGAAGAAATTTCATCATAGCCGCTTGCATGGCAGCCATTGCCGCGGCTTGTTGATCCATTTGTTGCTGATTTGCCTGTACTTGTGCTTCTAGGGCAAGTCGGGCGGCTCGCTCATGTTCTCGTTCATTCGCAAGTGAATTCAATTGCTCTTTCATTTGAGTATTCTCACTTGCGAATCGGGTGTAATCTGTAGGATTGTAGGAGAATGATGCGCGTGCACTTTTGTTGCATGGTGGATCATACCACACTTCTTTCCCCTTGTCTCCCATCCCGAAGAGCCTCGACTTCTTATCGAATCCGTCTACCGCTTTGTAGAATGCATGGAATTCGTTTGGAGTCTCGCCAGTTGGCGTTCGCTGACTCATCTCTTCGGTGTAAGCATCCTGAACCCACAAAAAAAAATTATATAATTAAAAACATTAAGTAATCAAAACAAAACGAAGCTAATAATATAAAGAGTATTAAAATTGGATATAAAAAAAAATCCTTAGTAATTATTAGACAAACTTACGTTTGTCTTAGCAGCTCTAGGGTTAACCCACTCGCCCTTCTTGTTCTTTTTTGTTTTCTCAAACAACCTGTACGGCGTAGGATCAACCTGAAAGTATTATAAAAACATTAAGTGATTTATCGGCAATATTAATCCTTCATAATTAATATGCAAATTGTATGTGAAGTAAAAAATAAAGGACTTACCAATTCTTTAAAAGCATCGGAACAACTCTTCCGGCCTAGAGTATGGGTGCCCACCGCTTTCTCGCCACCTGACCGTCTATTAGCCTTGTTTATGTTAGATTTCTTGGCGAATTCGGGATCGTTTTCGGGCCTATTTCTAATGTTTTCCCACCAACTTTCGGGCACCCATTCCGGCCTATTTTTGTTATACTTGCAGTCATTAACAAGTGGCGTAATCCGCCTCGTGACTTGTGTCTGCCAGTCGGGCTTCGGGTCGTAGTTCGGATCGACCGAGTTCACATGATTCTATTTCATCATAAACAACTTGTTAGGAATTGCTGAAATTGTATAACTATACTTTTTGAATGAAAACAATTACTTTTTAGTAATAGATACAACCGTAATAAAATATACCTGAAAGTATTCCCACATCCGCCTACGCTGGTAGTGGCTCGCTTCACTCCATTTGGTGAAGTATTCTCGGCCTATGGTACGAATAAAAGACCAAGTAACGTATTGCTTGATCGGCTTGTCGTCCCACCTGAAAAATATACATATTAGAACGAACGTGATAATAAAAGATAATAGAAGTTAGCGTAATATTAATTAGACACTTACCACTGGCCTATGGCAGGATTGCGAGACAGAATAATCTGGTTACTCTCCTGCTGTGTCGTCGGGATCACCACCTGCTCTTGCTCTTGCTCCTGCTCCTGCTCCTGCTCCTGCTCCTGCTCCTGCTCCTGCTCCTGCTCCTCCTCCTCCTCCTCCTCCTCGTTCCACTCATCATCAGCACGACGAGAACGACTAGTGCTACCTATGATTCGTCTGATAAACGACCCACCTGCCATAAGTAAAAGCTATATACAATGGAAATTGTTAGGTAGTTCAATATATAAAAACCGTGAGCAAACTTTTTGAATTACAATGCAAAGTTTCAAATTTGATTATAATTGTATTTTAACAAATAGATTACAATTAACTAGTGACCCTCACTATCACTATCACTACAAATAAACAAACTTTCATCATTTGAAAAAAGTATTCCGACTTCTTCCTCATCTTCCTCATTTTGTACTAGTTGAATTTCTTCATCTTCATCATCTTTTTCTTTTTCTTCATCACCGATGTCCTTGTCATACTCCCCTTCACCCCTTTCAACAACCACTTCATATTCATCCTCACTTTGTGTCTCTTCCACCAAAATTGGTGAAATTGACTGACTATTGACAACCACATCTTCTTGGAAGACAATTTCGTCAACAGGAGCATCAACATGCGATCGTGCCTTGATTTTAAAAACCGCAGACCATTGATTATCTTTCTTAGTGGTCGGATAAGGAGCATAACACACTTGATCCACTTGAAAAGCTGCCACGAATGGGTTATGTCCACGAAGTTTCTTTTTTAAGTTTACATCGACAAGTCCGTATACCTTATGGATACTAACTCCTTGTGGGGATCTACAAAACACATGTAATAACTAGCTACTAACAACAACAAAAAATTTATTATCAAATGATTAAGACGCAGGGCGAAATTATATTAACAACAACCAAAATTTCATTATCAAAAAAAATAATGGCTACTATCTGTAGAGTCTATTAATCGAATACGAAAGAGGGGGGGGGGGGGTGAATTGAGTATTAAAAACTAGCCCCACTTTTTCGATTTATATGATATGTAATTAATTGTTTGATCTTATGAATTAAAATCAACTAATTAATTAATCAAAGTAAGCGCGAATAACGAAATAACGAAAAGTAAAGAGATAAGAGAGAGGCACACGATTTTTGAAGTGGTTCAGTTTCACACTTTGAAACCTACGTCCACTATTCTCGATTAATAATTTTTAGTACCTTTCTACGGATTACAAAAATTACCAACCCACTCGTATAATCAACACTATGATTATAACTCAAGTTGAGTATCGCTAAATACTCTATACTATCTTACGCTAATAAGAAAGTACAATATAACTCACACAGATTCCCGTTAAAGAATTGTAAGCTTATAATGATGTACTATTATCCAATAACGTATTTCACTCAAGCGATTGATAATAATTGATGCACGACACTTTTAAAAACAAACTCTAAAAATAATAAATATTTGCTCAAAGGTTTGCTTTAAAACGATTTTGGAAAATCAACACAAGTAAAATAAATAGCCGTGTGAATGTAGTGTATTTCGTGTATTTTACAATTTGTATGTGAAGGAGTATTTATAGTAGTAGAATCATGGTAGATCTAAAACCCTAGTATAATATTTAATAGGGTAAATTGATAACTTATACCTTGAATAACTCACTTTTTCAAATCTTATACCTAAGATAATTTTCTTTCAAAACTTATACCAAAAATCTTTATTTCTCTTATACCCAATACCACATTTCACGAATAGACCATTTTACCCTTACTAATTCCCTATCACCATCTTTTTACCTACCAAATTCACCCATTCCCACCACATCAACCCATTAACCCCCCAAATCCACCCCATTACTACCACCACCACTCTCTTTCTCCCCTTGCCAGCACCACCACCGATGACGAAACGCACCGCAAGTGCTCTTTCGACAGTGTTGACTAACATATCTTCCAGAGGATGTCCCACTAAGCATCACCCTATATACCGTCAAACTAGATTGTATTTTTGAGAGTGGAGGAGGGGATTTTGGTGATGGAATAGTATTTTTCTATAATAGGTAGTTGTGTTAAGAGTTTTGGGTGGGCGGGTTAATTAAGGGGCAACATGTGAGGCTGGATGAGGTGTTGATGGGGGGATGTGGGTTGGTTAATGCCGACAGGGAAATGAGGGAGTACCAATTAGCATTAGAATCCCTCCATTATTCTTTTATTAATCGTTTTAGCAGAATCTTTCTGTAAATTTTATAGGCATATTTAATCATCTAACAAACTAGGTAAGGTATACGCTCTCACCTAGTACTCTAGTGTCCTCATACTAGCTTTGTTGACCGCAAAGATTAAGCCAAGACTTACGGAGTTATGATGGCTGCCCAACATCGGCGGTGGTGCTGGCAGGAGAATGAGGTGGGTCGGTGATGGTGGTGGGATGTGGTGGTTGATAGAGTTTAGGATTAATGTTGGGTAAAAAGGGTGGTGATGGTTTAACTAGTAAGGGTAAAACCGTCTATAAATGTCTTTTTTTAAGATTTTGGTATTAAGTTTGGAAAAAAATAAGATTTTTGGTATAAGTTTTGAAAGAAAATTATCTAAGGTATAAGATTTGAAAATGTGAGTTATTAAAGGTATAAGTTATCAATTTACCCTATTTAATAAAGATACTTATCTTATCATAAAATAATATTTGCTTATCTTTTAGAAATATCTTTATCTCAAAATATTATTTGGTTTATCTTATAGAAATATATTTATCTTAATATCTCAAAATATTGTTGTAAAGATATAGTAGAATCCTAGATTAGGTAAACTAAGGAAACAACCTATGGAGGCCGAATCCTAGCTCACGAAACCCTAGGAGGCACGCATCCCTAGGTGGCACAATACTAGGTTTCACGAAACCCTAGATGGCTCAAACACTAGGTGGGCTAATTAGGTTAACAACAAATTGAGATAGAATATATTAGAAACCCTAGGTAGCATGACAACCCATAAGTTGTATTACTAACCAATCGAATCTCATAAATATATTCTCTAATATAATATATTCTCTAATAAACCAATTGATAAATATAAAAATACTCTTTCACTTTTGAAAACATTTCAAAACATTTTATTTCCAAAATCATGCATCAATATTTTATCATCCAAAGTCATAGACTAAAGCTATAACTTTTGAACATAAAATTCTCGAATGGAATAGTTACCGAATGATGACCTATACTATCTAATCTTCACAAAGATCTTCAGTATACGGATCATCTCTTCATCTTGATCACAAAGACCCTCTATCTCGAGTCTTGTGTAGTTTTATGTAGATCTTGTTTGAAGCGATTTTCTTTAAAGTTATGCCTGGTTAGCTATAACTTCCATGTTCACTTCCAAAGTTATTCCTGAAGTTGTTATAACTTTATCTCACAGACTTTATTCAAGTTATGCCTAACTTTGATCTTTCTTCTCATAATTGTTGCTAGCTATAATAAGACTAAAGCACACAATTACACGCATATGATATATCGAGTAAAACATATTATTACGTAAACACATGTCATTATCAAAACTATGAAATTGGTCCAACAAATTCCCCCTTTTTGATGATGACAAGTCTCATATGATTTCCTCAAGATTTCTTCTTAACAATGTGACTAAGTATGGTTCCCCCTCAACAAAGCACTCCAAAGTTATAGCAACTTTGATCGTAAGAACAAAACAACTTAGCCAAAGTTATAGCTCGAAAGACTTTAAGAGATAACGAGTCTTGACAAGGAGCAAGCTTAAGCAAAGACTCAAATCATATCATTTCTTCCCCCTCTTGGCATCATTGAAAAGACAAGAACAAAGACATGAAACGACTAGAATAACACATGTCAAGGCAAGAAATAGATATGCAAAATACGCAATATAAGACGATATATATCAAGCAAAATTAAAATGCAAATGTTAATTAAAACAACAAACCACAAAAGATATTGTTAAGTGCCATTGGGCCGAATAGAACAATGTCAAAATAAGCCAAAATGGGCCGAATAGGATTAGTAGTTTTAAGAGTAAAACAACCAAGGATAGAAAAGCAAGGCATTTTGGGGAAGTGGATGAGGCTAGGGTGCTTTATAACCGGGCCTAGTGCGGTACTCAAGAGTGGATAGACGGTCAAGGCAAGACGACACATGAGTAGCTTGAGCGGTGAGGCAAACGTCAAAGTTCCGGACTTTCAACGAAAGAGCCTCCGTCGCATCATATATGGTCCGCATCCCCTCACGCATATCCGTCCCGCTCTTAACCAACGACCCGCCTTGGCTCACCAAGAATGTCATCCTATCCCTCTCCCTATACGCTTCTTGCTTACAATCGATAATATTGCGTTCCAACTTAGCAAGGCGATCATCCACACCATCCATCCATGTCCTCATGTCATGACTCACACCCGACCCACCTTGGTCACGGGTTGAGTTTGAAGAGCCCATTGCTACGGCTTGAACAACCGTATCCAATACCGTCTCAATTTTCTTATCCTGCGCATCCAAGCGCTCCATGATACTACCAATGAACATATCCAATTTGGACTCAATCCCGGAAAAATCAGCCCCTCCCGACTGTAAACCGACCGAACCTCCCTTGACTAAAAACAATAACTCCGGACCATTAGCATCAAGCTTCATAAACTTCAAGAACGTATCACACATTTCATCTTTTACGGCGACCCCATAATTGTTCATATTAACAACTCCCTTCGACTCTAAGAGTCGTGACAACCACATGCCATAAGGCAAATCAAGAGTAGAATATAATTTGTCTTCGGTCACCAAGAAGGCGGTTTGTGAAATACGATTAAAGACAAGAGAAGGTAAATTAACCCGGTTTCCTTCCAACCAATGCTTAACGACCGACATCTCATAGCATGCAATTTTATCACGTCCGCCCCGTCGCGGAATCACGGTATTCCATAAAAAATTCAGCAAAAATTTCAGTTTAGGAGACACACTACCAGCCAACACGCAACTCGACACCGTCGCCCCAACATCAAAATACTGCTTAACCTCCAGCTTAGCCATGTCCGTCAGTTCCTCCCATGACGTACTCGGATTGATTTTGATTCCATAATCAGGAACCGAAAACAGAGTACAAAAGTCCGTCACGGAAATCGAAACTGAACGGCCATTTATGACGGCATGCAACACTCCATTGTCTAAAGAAACAGAAGAAAAGAACTGAATTACCTCAATCGGATACACCGGTCCCAAAAACTGAGCCACCGTTTCCCATTCTTGGAAATTCAGAAAATCAGAAAAGAATCCCAAAGCCCTGTACTTGTCACACAAAGCCTTAGGATAATACCGACCACCGTGTATTCCATATTGAGCAACCCGGTTCACAAGTTTTCTGTCGTCTTTTGTAAGACGGAGTTTATCAATCACCGAAGATGTTTCTTGAGGCGAAAAATCACGGAGGGTGACCCGTGTACATGCCTCGGGTACCGTGTCAGTTGTTTCGATCGAAGGTTCTTCTTGGACTCTACCTTTGCCTTTATTTAACCGTCTTCTTTTCGTACCCTCAAGACCCGCACCCGACTCGGTTTGGTTTTGGTTGGGTGATGGTTGTGTAGGAGGAGAAGAGGTATTTTTAGGCATACTTGGCTTGGGAGTTTTTGGGTTTGGATTTTTGGAAAGTTTTGATCTAGTGGAAGCCATTGATGAAGGTTGAAGGTTTGGGTGTTTGTGTGTGGGAGCCGTGAGATTGATGAAGAGGGTAGTAAAAATTGGTTGAGTATTGAAGTGGTAAAAGTAATAGGTGTAAGAGGGTAATTATGATTGTCTAAGGGTAGGTTTTGCTTTTGTACTTGTGCACATGGGTGTGCCGTCCCAATTGATGTCTTTCCCTTTTTTTTTTCTTTTTTTTTTAATTTGAATTTTGGTAGGAAAAAGAATCTTGGGTGGTTATTTTTGTTGGGATATGGTAAGGGTAGAATTTGGTAAATAAAAGATATGGAAAGGTTATATTGTTTGAGAATTTCGGCTAGTATAGGACACATGGGTAGAATTTGGCTCAATTTTGGAAAGTGAATAAGATAGATATTTGGCAAGTATGTGGTTCATAATTCAATTTCCATAAGACACTAAATATGCAAGATACTAACGTAAAATATATTATATTAAACACAAATATTCTAGCAATGAAATATGCGGACACAGTCATATAATCTCGTCTTAATCTAGCCAGTCACGCAGGTTCACAAAATAAATAAGATGAATTTAATTGCTACCGATTAAACCAATTTCCAACCGCAAAACCTCAAAACGTCTTCTCGCTAACGCCTTTATTAAAATGTCAGTCCATTGATTGTCAGTACTAAAAAATTCGAGTTTAATGTTGCCCTTTTCTACATGGTCACGCAAAAAATGATGTCTAATGTCTATATGCTTAGTACGAGAATGCTGAGCTGGGTTCTTAGAAATAACAATAGCACTCGTATTATCACAGAAAACAGGCATACAACCAACATTAACACCATAATTACATAGTTGTTGCTTTAACCAAAGTAGTTGAGAACATACCAGTCCTGCAGCGATATATTCGGCTTCTGCAATAGACAACGCAACCGAATTTTGCTTCTTTGAGCCCCAAGTAATTATGCAAGGTCCAACAAACGTAGCAAATCCAGAGGTACTTTTTCTATCTAGGGAACATCCTGCATAATCTGCATCTGAATATCCTACTAGATCGAAATTACATTCAAGTGGATACCACAAATATAAATTAGATGTACCAATTAAATATCTCAAGATACGTTTAACTGCAATCATATGTGATTCTTTAGGACATGATTGAAATCTAGCACAGACACATAAGCTGAACATAATGTCAGGCCTACTTGCAGTTAAATATAATAAAGAACCAATCATACCTCGATATGTAGTCTCATCTACGGACTTACCATTTTCGTCTAAGGTCAACTTTTTGTCAGTTACCATAGGCGTGTCCATTGGATGAGCGTTCTCCATACCAAATTTTCTGATTAGCTCCTTGACATATTTTTGTTGGTGAATCTTTATGCATTCTTTGGTTTGTTGAATCTGCAGTCCTAGGAAGAATTTCAATTCTCCCATCATGCTCATTTCAAATTCTGAGGTCATTAGATCTGAGAAATACTTGCACAATTTATTGTTAGTAGAACCAAAGATAATATCGTCTACATAAATTTGAGTAACAAGTAAATCAGAACCCTCGGATTTTAGAAATAGGGTTTTGTCGACAGATCCTCTTTTAAAATTGTTTTGTAATAAAATTTTTGACAATCTGTCGTACCAAGCCCTAGGCGCTTGTTTCAAACCATATAAAGCTTTGTCGAGTTTAAAAACGTGGTTTTGAAACTTGCTATTCAAAAATCCAGGAGGTTGTTCAACAAAAACCTCTTCTTCCAAATAACCGTTAAGAAATGCAGTCTTAACGTCCATTTGGAATAATTTCATTCCTTTATGAGATGCGAAGGCGATGAGCAAGCGAATAGCTTCAAGTCTTGCTACTGGAGCGAATGTCTCGTCATAATCAATCCCTTCTTGTTGATTATAACCTTGAACAACCAATCGAGCCTTGTTACGAACTATGACTCCTGAATCATCCAATTTATTTCTAAATACCCATCGAGTATCAATCACAGTTCGATTAGGAGGTCGTGGCACAAGGTGCCATACTTTATTGCGTTCGAACTGTTGAAGCTCTTCTTGTATAGCCACAATCCAGTCGGATTCTGCAAGAGCTTCTTTGATGTTGGTAGGCTCTATGGTAGACAGAAAAGAATACATTGAACAAAAGTTATTTAATGTTCGCCTCGTTTGAACTCCCTTATTCAAACTTCCTAGGATACTATCCATAGGATGAGAACTCATATATTTCCATTTCTTAGAGTTCCTAGGCTCATCATCATCTGATGAACTATCACTTTCCTCAAATGATTCGAATCAAGATTGGTTCCCCCTGAGTTGGACTCTGGGGTTATAGCTGAAGTTGGTACAACTTCAGTTACACCATCTTGGTTCTGGTTCAAAGTTATAGCATCATCAGCTATAACTTCAGTTTCTTTTTCCTTGTTTTGAGAAGAGACATTCGTATCATCAACAATTGTCTCAGTTCTCTGTTCAAGGTCATTTGCGGATTTATCAAGTTCATCATTGATTCCTTCAATAACTTCTTCATTATTGTCTGGCTCGTCTTCCCTTGAAAGGCGAAAGTCTGGATCATTCATGTCTTCTTCTTCATTCTGTTCAACTTGCTCAGGCACATTATCCTCATCAAATACAACATGAACACTTTCTTCTATGCACAAAGTTCTTTTGTTAAAAACTTTAAAAGCTTTGCTATGATTAGAATAACCAACAAACACAGCTTCGTCACTTTGTGGATCAAATTTGCTCAAATTAATTTTTCCATTATTATGGACAAAACATTTACTTCCGAAGCAACGAAGGTGAGCTATATTGGGTTTTCTCCCTCTTAAAAGTTCATAGGGAGTCTTTTTGAGAATAGGTCTAATCATAGCTCTATTGTGCACATAGCATGCAGTACTAATGGCTTCTGCCCAAAAGTTCTTAGGAAGGCCACTACACAAAAGCATAGTGCGGGCCATGTCCTCTAATGTTCTATTCATACGTTCCACGACACCATTTTGTTGTGGGGTTCGTGGTGCAGAAAATTTATGTCCTACACCTTTCTCCCTACAATATTCTATAAAGCTTGATTATCAAATTCGGTGCCATGATCCGTACGAATGGAAACTAACTTTTTATCATACTTGTTTTGGGCGAGCTTCATTAGTACTACAAACTCATCGAAAGTTTCATCTTTAGTAAATAGAAAGATTGGCCATACATACCTTGAGTAGTCGTCGACTAGGACGAATACGTACCTTGATTCACCGCGGCTTCTGACTTTCATAGGTCCACACAAATCCATGTGTACCAACTCAAGTGGACGCTCTGTACTTACTACTCGTTTCGGTTTGAATGAAGATCTAACTTGTTTACAACGGGCACATGAGTCACACATCTTTTCTTGTTCGAATTTGATTGAGGGTAAACCCTCAACTAAATCCCACGATTTAAGTTTCTTTAAAATTGTCGGACTGATGTGTGCAAACCTCTTGTGCCACAAGCATGAATTGTTGGAGTAGGTGTCCTCCACAATAGTGCGCCACATAATAAATCTTATTAAGGAATATAATTGGGATAATTATTGACTATATATATGATTAGTCAGTTGATTAACGTAAATCAATAACGGTTGGCTGACTAGAGTTTGACGTTATTGTCGTATGACGGCGGTGATCAACTGATCCCTTTCGGTCACACCTAAAGGATAAAATCCAAATAGTAACTAATTATTTGTATACGATACAGTTAATTAGTACATTACATATATTCGATCTGTACGAGAGTTAATTGTTAGAAATTGAGTTAAGAACTCAAATTCGATTAAACTTATTTTTCAATTATGCGATAATTGACTAATAAATTTATATCTTATTTTAATACGATTAAATAAGATTTAACTTAGTAATTAATCGTTAAATTACTAAATTAGTTGAGGTTTTGAGATAGAGGTAATTAGTTAATTATATTTACAAAGAGTTGTAAAATAAATTAACTAAGCATTGTGGGAACCATTATATATTGATATAATGGTAAAATATTACTTAAAATGTTAAGTACATATTATTTATTTAATTGAGTCATATAATTGTTATATGATCAAATTAACACTTAATTATACAAGATAATTAAGCATATGATTAATAAGTATTTGTGGGACAAATATCAAAAATCAAAATGGACCATTTTGAGGCTCACATGGCCGGTCAATATTGTAGTTGTTGGTGATGATGGTTGTACTTATTCATACTCATAAGCAACATGTTCTTATGACATGAATAGTAAACCTAAAATCATTTTATTCACTACAACACACCACCACTTTGCATGGCAATAAAATAAGAAGAAAAATCACTCTTGGTTGAGCATGATGGCCGGCCCTCTTGCTTATAAATAGAGCAATTGTTGCTCAATTTATTCACTTCTTCATTCTTGCTTATTTGATCATACATCTCTCAAAACTCATCTTCTCTCTAAAAACTCTCAAATACTAATATTTACTAAGTATTACTAGTGTAGTAATATAGTCTAATATTAAGAAGTATAATATCTATCTTATTATCTAGTTAATAATAAGAGTAGATTATTTGGGTTTATCTTGGTGCAACTTAGAGGAGATTTTCTACTTTGGAGATTATTTGTGTTCATCCTTATTATTAGCTCAAGAACAACAAGAAGGAGTTCTTGTTGTGCCCTTATATTTTCCATACCAATGTGAGGAAATTTCTTCTCTTACATAAATGTCTTTATATTTGCATGCATGTTACATAGATCATTAAATACTAAATTAACAAGTAATTTAGCATCTAATTAGAGGAGTCTAATTAAGGTCTATGGACTTTCATGTGGTATCAGAGCTAGCTTGTAGCATGCATGTTCATTTTGGACATTTTTGTTAAAGTTATAAGATAACTAATAAATCAAAGATTTTGAGTTAAAATACGATTCTGATGAATTTTTTTGGTGCATGTATACCTACTGACCTCAAAATATTTGTGGTCAAATTTCGTGATTTTAGGGATTAATTTGCTATTTATTTTGATTTTTGGCGTTTAAACCGAGTTAACATGCATTTTATGAGTTAAAAGTTAACTAAAAATAGTTGCATGTTGATTCTGGCCATGAAATTTTAATATGATCTCACATGCATGTCTTACATATTGTTCCAGAATATTTTAAATTTTTTGAGCAAATATTTTTTATTTTTATAATTCCTGGAAATGTTCCAGAATGTAAAAAAAGTTTTGATTTCAAATTTTATGATGTTTAAATTTTATTTTGGTTTTATTTCATAATTGTTATGATTAAACCGTAATATTTAGCAAATGAAATCAAATCGATCTAATTAATGACCAACAAAATTATTAGTGACTAATTTTGAGTTCTAAAACAGTTTAGTTAATTAGTTTGAATTTAAATGCGATTTAAATGTTGATAGTGATTTTTAATGGTTAAAAATCAATAAATCCCGAAAAATCGAGCTACAATGAGCATGAATTGAATTTAGGACGATTTTGGCATGAATTTTGCAGCAATTTATTTAATTTATGGTTGAATGAATGAATGTCATTTATTTAATAATTTATGCAAAGTTTGTACCTAGTATGGCCTAGTTATTTTTATCGTTATTACCCGTAATGTAAGGGAATAACGGTTTGGTTGTAATTTATTGCGATCTCGTATCGCCGGTTTGTATAATTTTAATAATTTCATTTCATAGAATAAATGTATAATAGGAATTTGTATATTTGTACATTTGTAATTATTTTTATGAAGACCGGTGACTCCCTCAAGACGGTGCCATTTTGGA